>MKEJ01100148.1:0-27773 GCA_001753735.1 Embelia ribes | reverse complement strand
AGCTTTTTAAAGTTTCCAACAATTTTTTTCCATGCAATTCACTGACTAGGTCGACATTATAGGATATATTTTTTATTCTTTTGGTGCTTGTTTGATTTCTGTCAATATCAGTTATAAAAGTTTTTAATGAACTTAGTTATTTGTAGATTTTTTTTACAATTCTTTCAATGTTGTTATTACAAATATCTAAAAAGCATCTAAAACTATTTCTGTATTTGAATAAGTTGTAATGTTCTTAGACACAACCTCATATCATAGCAACATGAGTTATCATAAAATCTATATTCACAAATAATACTTATTTGAATATGAATATAAGAATGTAGAGAGAGATTTCGAACTCGCTTACAATATGGTTTTAACTTTGAAATCTTTCACAATATTTCAGATTTATATAATGAGTCTAGAAACACTTGTGAGCATGAGTAGGAATGTATATTTTTTTGCAATTTTATTTTTTGGTAGTTTTTGTGTACATTGCATGCCCCAACAGTATATTTTTGAAAGAATCGATAGTGTGGACTATTTTGGCAATTAGGAACACTTGTGTAACATATTTTGAAAATTTACTATATTCAAATCATGGCCACCTAAATACAATCCCAGGCCCAAAATCAAGAAATTATTCGTAACAGCACTTACATCTGATTATTAAAACTAGCTTTTTATGTCACAAAAATTAGGTAATATCACTTTTTTGCTTGCATGTCAAATTAGTTTAATATGTCATGTCATTATTTAAAATGGAGAATGGCTGATATAATTACCCAAATCAAGGTAAACATTATTCATTATTTAAATATATATAATTAATATTTTCTCTCTCTATTCTCACATTACTTGCTATAATCACTAAAATACAATATTTTCTTTATTATAACAACTATAGCTATAAAATATAAATAATTACTTAATAGTAAATTTATGAAATATTATTTTTCATGTCAAATCACTTTATTTTATCTCATATCACATTAATTTAATACAAATAAAGTTTAAATATAATATTTAAATTAGAGAATTATTATTATTATTATTATTATTATTATTATTATTATTATGTAATAAAAATGATACTTAAAAAATAATGAGTAATGAATCTCGTATTTAAAAATAATTATCAAACACAAATTAGAATTTCGAGCATAATAAAATGTTATGTAATATCTATAACCAATGAATAAGATTGGGATTTCTAGTATGTAATTGAAAAAAATATGTTTATTATTAAAACTATAAAATATCAAATTAAAATATTAAGAATATATAAATAAATTTATTATAAATTGAATGTAAAACTTATTTTTATTTCTGAATATAATAAAAATATATAAATAATAGAAATATAAATAAAACTAAAAAAATAAAATTAAATAATTAGATGTATAATATTTATTATATGTATAAAATATTATCGTATTAACATGAATTTGTATATATTTAATCTCAGATAAAAAAAATTGTAAAATATAAAATAATAATATTAGATATAGTATATAATCTGATATCTTGGGTCCAGAAAAATCGCCACGCGCAGGTTAGAAACCGGAACAGAAATAGCCACACTCGTGCGCCATTTAGTGCACAATTCGCCACGTATCAGTTAAGCTGGTTCCCACATTATTGAATAATTACAAACCTGGATTTCTTACTTCTAACAAAAGTTCTATTTGGTTCCTGCACTTACAATTATGACAGTTTTAATCTCCAAGTTTTGTAAAAGTGATGATACATTTGGTCATATAAGAATTCCAAAAAAATTATATATTTGGTCATTGTTATACACAGAATGTCATCCTAGTGATAATAATCATATTAATTAGTCTGTGATTTTCCAGTTATTTTTTTAATTATTTTTGTTGGTATCATTTTTAAATATAATTATTTAGGACGCCTATAATATATTCTACGATGTTCAACCTCTATTATCGATTTTTAGCTTAGGCTTGCCCATAACGGTTTTGAAATTAGAAAAGTTCTATTAATGGGACCCAATCTATTTTCAGTGAAAATACCACAAATTCGAAAATCGTGTAATGAACTGTACTAACATATTGTGGTTGGACTTTTTGCTTTGGCATTCTCAAGGAAACTTAATTCACATGATCTAATAGCATACACGGTTCTATAGCTTTTGTACATGATCTTTTTTTTTTAGTTTGTGTATTATAATGACGAGTCTTTGATCCTTAAATAAGGATGAAAGAGACTAAATAGTAAGTTTCAATCCTTACTTGGGGATCTGAACTCAAATAATCAAGATAAAGCTTGAAATAAACTTATAATGTATAAAAATTGATTAAAAATTATAGAATTCGAGTATATTACATACTGATTTAAATTGAAATAACTAGTAATTATTGTCATTAGCCCTTCCTTGATAAAAGTAATTGTATGCACGAAATGGTAATAGTCCCGATGATCACCATTTGACATTTTTTTTCCAATACTATTCCAAGCGTGTGTGGACGAATTTCAGCTACAAGCCATAACACACTGAAAACACACCATTAGCGCAAAGAAAAAACAAAGCTAAAATAATTGCAACACTTATATACTACATCATCACAATCCATCTCACCACATTACTCGTCCCCCATTTGCAAGTTCAAACCATTGTTGTTATATTTTTTCATTTAATTTCTACATCTCAATTTGTATAAACTCACTGCTTCTACTATAAAAATACCCATTTTAAAAATTTTAAAAATCATCCACTCCAATTTTAAAAATATAAAAATTGATTTGACACATTTTTTATCCAAAATTTTTATTTAAAAAGTCAAATGAGAAAAATAATACTCCATCCGTCTAGCAATAATGGATAGTTTTACTTGAGTCACAGTTTTAGAAAATTTTAAATTTAAATTCTGAATTGAGAACAAATGACTGAGTTTGCCCATATTATTTGTTTATTTAACTTTACTCTAATAAGTAAGAAGAGGCAATAATGGTAATTCACTTTATTTTGTAATGATTGTATGTTTTTTAAAATAAAAATATCCAATTATTTTTTAATATCTCAATTTAAGAATGTGTCAAATTATTTGTAGACGAAATTTAAAAATATATACATTCATTTGTAGATGGAGGTAGTATTTTCAAATGGTCTCGGAGGTCAAATCCATCATGTTTTCAAACTCACTAATAGCGTTTCAATGCAAACTACGATGATCAAATAGAACTTAAGTACAAACAATTGGTACCATTACTGCAATTCACCGTCATTACTCAACCGTCAATTGCAGAAGGTCCCAGACTCCCAGTCCATTGGGAAGGAAGGAGACGCGAGAGAGAGAGAGAGAGAGAGAGAGAGAGAGAGAGAGAGAGATGGAGGGTGGTGCGACACGGGTGATGTTGGGAGTGAGCGAGTCGACTATAAAAGGGTACCCTCACCCATCCATTAGCAGCAAAGGAGCATTCGAGTGGACTCTCAACAAGATCGTTCGAGACAATTTCTCTGGGTTCAAGCTCCTCTTTCTCCACGTTCAAGACCCCGACGAAGACGGTTCTCTCTCTCTCTCTCTATATATATATATATATATGTATGTATGTATACGTGTATGTGTGTGTGTGTTTTAAATGCTCCTGCTATCTACTTACTGGTCTGATTAGGTTTTGTGCCCCCAGATTATCGTGTATGATTCATTTTTATTAGGTGTGTATACGCGCACGTATATTTGTGTGTTAATGTTGTGATGGTGCTCATATTTAGCCTAGGGTTTTAAACAGCTTCTCCGTTATTTACCTTACAATTGAACCTACTTGATTAGGCTTTGTTGATTCATTCGATTTTAGGCAAATCACACGGATGTGTTTTTACTGCATAAATACTATTGTTAACATGATTTATTAGCTTACGAGTCACTGGTGATTGGAGTATTTTTCTTTTACAAGGATTGACGTGTACGGTCATAAAGTAGCACTATGGCAACATCTTGTAGCCCTTTTTTACGGTTGGTCTCTACCTGTGAATGGGCCTGAATGCAGTGTATCAAAAGCTCTTTAGGCTCCCGGGCGAGGGGCACTAACGCTTAAGGTGCTAAGGCGGGGTGCCTCACCTACATTATGCCATCTTTCTGTTTCTTTGTTCTATGTTTGTGCTATATACTATTTTTATGATGCATCATATTATCTTCATACCTTATTATTACCTATTAAAGAAACTATCACTCGTATAAACTATAAAAAGACTATGTATAATATATCATTAAGTTATTACCAATTCCCCACATCTATAACTAAATCTTATTCTTCCAAATTGACAAGAAAAAACTTTAGAATTTTATGAAATTATGCATTTTTAATTAAAAAATAATTAGCACATAGCATTACTCAGGCGAACTCCTTGGATGGTGCCTAGTCCCTCAGGCGATAAGGGGTCTTGGATCCTTAGAGCGCCTATCACTTTTAACATCGTCTGAGTGTGGATTAATATTTTTAGTTTGCCAAGTTTGTCAGTGAGAACTCCTTGATTCATTTTTTGTAAGTTAGCTGTATGTATGGGCATGTATCTTTGTATTGCGGCAATTATACTTATTTGTGTGACCTGGGGTTTGCAGTAGGATCTCTGTTGTTCTGTGCAAAGGTGAATGTGGTAACATTTGTGTATGTTATGTTTTTCATTATTGTGAGGATACATTTTAGCCGAACTGTAAAATTTGTTGGTTTTATTTGCTATTGGACTTTCATTTTGATAGTTTGTTGTATATTACAGCCCTATGTTACCGAAGTCACTAATATCCCAATGAAACTTAATATGATAACCTCGTATACGCTAAGGTAACCTATAGAAAGCTACTCCTACCGTACCGCGTTTTACAATATGTAGCATACCACGTTTTCATTTTCATTCCTCATTCCGGAACAATCTGCGTTCCAGCTAACATAGTTACAGCCTCTCCTGGTTTACCTTGTCTAACTTTTGCATTAGTGGAACTCAACCAAAGGGATACATAGGCATCTATCTTTAATCAAGCACAGCTTCTTCACAATAAATACAAATAATCTGTCTTTTCATTTCGCCACCATTACATAGTAGTAGCACAAAGTGTTTTCATGTCTAGCAGATATGTGGGAGAATAGTTGTAAAGTTTCTACAGTCTCTTCTACGCTACTGTCCTGTGTAAAAGATAGAAAACCAAAATATATAGAAGCAAATAAGCAATAACTTGTCTATCTGGCTAATTATCTTCTTGTGCTCTAGTGTTTCTTGAAGTTTGAAGGTAGTTGGAGACTGATGTTCAGTGTTTTGGCTAACATTTCTATATCAGGTTTTGATGACATGGATAGTATATTCGCATCACCCGATGATTTTAAGAGGCTGAATCGCCGGGACAAGATAAGAGGCCTGCATCTCTTGGAGTATTTTGTCAACAAGTGTCATGAGCTTGGGGTACTTGGATATTTTTCCTTTGATAGCCTACATGTTATCAACATAAAACTTGCTCGTACTTGCGAATACACATGAATCGGATTGAGATAGTTTCTTTTTCTTTTTCTTTTTGTGTTTGAGACTCACTGAGTAATTTTATGCCCAATGGGGTACAATTTTCTAATTTAAATGTGTTCAGGTTTCTTGTGAAGCATGGATCAAGAAAGGTGATCCCAAGGAAGTTATCTGCCATGAGGTCAACCGCGTACAACCTGACCTTTTGGTCGTTGGAAGCAGAGGTCTTGGCCCTTTCCAGAAGTAAGTTTGTTAAAAACTTGATAAAGATTTTGAATTCTGTAATTTATTTTCTTTGGGTGCCAATTCCTTTCATCTTCTGGTCATTTTTTACACGTTCTCTGGAAAATATGCTTTGCAAATATAATCCCTGAACCTTCTGTTATGTTTGGTAAGATGTCAAAAGTTTGTATATATTTGGGTAAATGGCTGGCAAAAACTTGTCTTCTTTGTGTCATTTTTCACCAGAAATCTAAATAGCTGGCTTAAATATTTGAAGTGTAATTTAGTGGCGAAGTTCCGAGAATAGTTTCAGCTTGTTAGTAAACTGACAAATGGATAAAATTTGATGGGGGTAAAGTTTCATTTATTAGTGATCAAGTCAAAATAAATATGAAATCACTCTCAGTTTCATTCTAGTTGATTTGTGGCATAATCCTGTATCCTTGCTCGATGACATTATATGTTTGGATCTGCTTTGCAGGGTCTTTGTTGGTGCTGTGAGTGACTTTTGTGTTAAGCATGCTGAGTGCCCTGTCATCACAATCAAGCGCAAGGCTAATGAGGCTCCACAAGACCCTATTCAAGATTGATTTCACCATAATATGCTCCTGTCGGTAAATTTCTTTTGTGGATAGAGATGAAACACTCAGGCGAATGCATGTTGATGGCAGCGTATATGTGAAACATTGACTACTTGTTATTCCCCTTCCGTGGATTGTACGTGTAAACTTGCTTTGTGTTAACCGTTGTTTGTAGCAAATATCTCTCGAGTTTGTTTCTCTTATGTGAAATCGGAAACTCTTTAATGGGTTGTATTGATATTAGTTTTGTTGTGGTAAGTCTGTTCATAATAGTTTCAAATTGTCCATTTTCTGCCTCGAACAGTCGTATCTAGACAAGTGCTGTGTTGCAGTTTTTCCACAATAGCGAGGACCTCTGCATTATGGACTCTCTGGTATTTTCAGAGTTTGCCTTCGGCCAATCTTTTGACAGGATATATAATTGATCACACCGTCTTTTCTTTCTAGAAAATGTGCAAGAAAGATATGATGATGAATAGCTGTTCCTGTAATTATAGCATCTCAGATGACTGCTTAATGTACAACTGATTAGTCGAAAAAAGAGCTGCCAAGTAAATTTAAAGCCCATGTGTGGCGCATGTATGGTCGCGTGTAAGATCATCTACAGGCTAAACACAAACATCTATGCAAATATAGTTTATAGCACCCAAAAAAAAAAAAAAAAACCGTATTACTCAATGTCGAACTCATGGACCCAAGACGGATATGCCAAGCAGAGTTTTACACTCATGCATGGATATTATTCTAAGAAAACTAAACTACCACAAGATAGCAGCCTGAAAGGTCCCCAAAACATGATCCACCTTGCCAGATGTAAGCTTTTGCGCGGACAGAAGTTGACCACAATCCGCCATAGTTTCATCAGAAATTTCTTTTAAAACTAAATCATAATGGTCAAGGTTGATGGTAAAAGCATTAGAACCTATACCAATTTCATACCCTAATGTGATCATGTAACTTATTACAACTGATGAAAATCAGTGGCTAACAAAGAAAACCAGAGAAACAAGTGGGACAAGAAAGAACATGAGGGCTCTCAATCAATTTATCGCATGCTTTAAGCCGAACTGGACTTGGTGATAGTGCTTATGTTGTCCAAAAGCCCTTTCAACTCATTCTCCAATTTCACCATCAACTCACTCGAGATACTCCCACCACAATTATCCACCATTGATGTCATAATCTCGAGTTTCTGTTTTATGAACAGAAGGCAGGACCCCTCAAACTCAGCAGAAGCCCCCAACATATCAGGATTTTGTACAATTTCATTCACCTTTGAAGCACCAGCAGAATATCGAAGCCAAAAACTCACCTTAGCAGATCCAAATGGGTTCTTCTTTAGACATGTGTTAAAGGCCTTTTCGGTATCGGAATTGGTCAAAAAGACAACCTTAGCACAGTAAGATTCATGCGAGATATCCGTTTCCATCTCATTCACAGGCCCAAATTTGCAAAAGATTGCAATCAAATCAGCATTTGATGGCAAACAGAACCCGGGCGGAAAAATTACCATAAGGCTTACAGGTTTAGATGCTTCTTTATCTGAGCCCGTATCATTTGCCTTCCCTAACTTGGATCCAGTTTTCAGAGACTTCCGCTTTCCACCCTGTTGAGCATTATGGTATATCTTGTAGTAGGACCCATGTAAGCAGTTCACATTCCTATAAGCGAAAATGAATCCCACAACCGTATCAAGAAAGTTCTTATCGCGTAAAATAAGAGGGTTAAGAGCTGCAGACCTTACTTCAGATACCACTTCTTTTATAGGGACATTGATTTGGACTAAGTTAATAATCTTTTTCTCTTCTTTTGATAGCTGAGGTCTTGGATTCGGAGATGGGTTAACAGAGGTGACAACTTTGTTGGAAAGATTGTCCTGCAAGGGTTTATTGTTGCTATACAGAAGGAAGTTTGATCTAAGACTTTGGTCTGCAACTCTAGTCACCCCTTCGTCAATAATCTTTTCCCCCCCTTCTTTTGACGGCCGAGGACTTGAGTTCGGAGATGCCTTCATAGAAGTGTCAACTTCTTTATAAAGATTATCCCGCAGGGATTCATTACTACCATTCAAATTGGGAGTTGATCCAATAACTTGGCTAGCAACTCTACTCATCCGTTCTCCCATTTGGGCATTTTTTGGGCTCAAACTTCTTGATATTGATTTAATATTTATGAAGGGAGGAGATAAGTACATGCTTTTCTTTCTTTCCCTCGACACTCGTACATTCTCAGTTTCTTCTTGGTTATCATTTTCAATGCTAATCACTTTGTCCTTCCTCTCCTTTTTAGCACCTTCTTTTTCCTCTGTACCTTCAGAAGCCTCTGATTTCTCAGTCATCTTCCTCTTCCTTGTCATCTTTGGCAATGGAGAGGATAGATCTTGCCCTATATGATTAGGAGCTTCATCACCAATCTTCCCTTTTGCGCCTGTAACTGAGGACCTCGTCGTCATCTTCTCCCCACTTGCAGCTACATTCTCATTTTCCCCTTTGATAATTTTATCAACTTTTTTAGTACCAGGCTCTCTATCCTTTGCTGGTACATTCTTGGTTTCTTCTCCTTTATCATTCCCAATACTAATTACTTCGTTCTTGCTCCCACTTTTAGCACTCTCTTTTTTCTCCATAATTTCATCTGATGCCTCATTCTTCTTCCTCTTCCTTGTCGTCCTTTGTAATGGAGAAGCAAGATCTCCATAAGCTTGGTCAACACTTTTCCTTTTTGAATCTTTATCAGAGGATCTGTGTTCCCTTTTCTCTCTACTTACAGTTTCACCTATGGTAGTCTTATCAATTTTCTTAATGACAGGCTCTTTCTTCTTCTTTTCACTAGGCAGTTGACCCCCACTATCACCATTTTTAGCACGCAAAACTTTGTCCCCAGAATGCTTGGGAGATGCTAAAGCATTCTGCTTTTTCTTTCCATTAGTCGAAGCAATTTTGTTTCCATCATCCTTCTTAACTGGAGACACTTGGTCCTCTTCTTTAATCTCTTCATCCTCACTGCCACCTCCATGAGCAGTCAAGACTTCTTCAAGAGACTTAATAATCTCGGGCTTTTTCCTCCCCTTCTTTCTCCCTGATATAGAATTAACTTCACGAACACTCTGATTAGGGCCTTCATCTTCACTGTGCGCTCTCGTTTTTCTCTTTCCAGATTTTAGAGCTTTCTCCATATTTCCCGTCTCATTATTGGGCTTAACAACTTTGTCTTCTTTCATTAGTTTAGCCACGCTTTTCCTCTTCCTTCTTTTGTGAAGCTTATCAGCTTCTACTCCCTCACACTTCCGTAACCAAGGCTGATTTGATTCACCAATTTCATGCTGAGCTGGCATAGAAATTCTGTCTTCATCTGATGCGCCTTCGTCTGGATCCAACACGGGCCCACTAACATCATCTAACCCATACCTGCCCTTGTCTTCTAACCCTTCAATAGTCTGTAGCTCAGAAAACATTGCCATCTCATTTTTCTCATTTGCGCGATAGAATGCTGAAAGCCAGCTCTTCATTACCGTGAGCTCAAGCATACAAGAACAAGAGGCCTTCGTTGCAATATTTCTAAGCAACGGAATTATTTTTACTGGCTCAAGCTGAGGTATTTCACTTAGATCAAAGTCTGGCACAAGGACACCTTGCCTGATTCCTGCATTAACTACCAATGGTCTGGCAAGGGCACCCCGATATTCTTCAGATATGCAAGAACAACACATTTTAGATTCAACAAGCCTGCCAATCTCATTTAGAGCCTCCTCAACAGCATGCATTAGTTTCCTAGAAGTGTTTTGTTTTGACATTTTCTTGAAATTCTCTGCAAAAGGCTTCAGCTGAGATAACGAGCACCATGAAAATGAGCCGTCCCCAAAATATGCGACAAGCAACTTTTTACTCTTCTGCAGTTTCTTAGCATAATCAGAAGCATCTGAAGGATTGTAAATTTGCCCAGGCCACCAAGGGTTGTTCCTAACCTTGCCCCACACAAATTTGCCCACATAAAATTCATGCTTGTTGTTACCCTCATCCTCATCCTCACCTTCATCTTCTTTCTCTTCCTCATCTAACTGTTTTCCATCATCATCCACCTCATCCTTTTTCCCTCCTCCCCCCACTATGCCCTCGTTTTGGCCCATCTCATCTACGCCCTTCACATTTCCAGCTACAGACACTATACTATTTCCGTGTTTACGATTCTCCCCACTTGCATTTACAGCATCCGATGAACCATTTACTTCTGCAGATAACTCTTTACTCCTGCTCGGCTCCACCACCGTATCATCACCATTCCTATTCAATACCTCATATTGTCCCCCCAATTCAACTTCATCGTCCCGACAAGATCCTTGATCACCATTAACAGAGAAACCACCATCCAATTTTGTCATATTTTCTTCAGCTTCTAAATTCAAGTCTTGAATTGGTGCAGGGGTTGGGGCATGAGCTTGCGGTGGTATAGATGAGACCAAAGAACCGATCTCAGCTAGGGTTTTTGCTGTATCTCCCGACATATGTAAGTAAATGTTTCTTCCACGAATTTCCAATTTTCAGAACTTCTTGCAATTCAATAAACACCACTGCAACAATAACAGAAACAGGAAATGAGAATAACAATCAATAATACTAGTACTTTCAGCAGAGTAATTGAATCGCTACAATATTTTTTGACTTTCGTCTATTTGCAAATAATGAAATAAACAGCACAATCAGAATATAGGAGAGTAGAAGACGATAACAAAAATCTGGGATAGATTTGTTATCTCAGGTGCAACGTAATCAAGAAAACACGAAAAAAGAAAAACAACCAAAGGTTTAAACTGAAACTGATGCTAGGGTAATGACCCAATCATCTTCAATTTCCAGTTCAAGAAACAAAAAACAAGAAACGGGAAACAAGAAACAATAAAAATTAACATGTATACAAGGAATGAAATAAACAGCACAATCAGAATACAGAAGACGATAACAAAATCTGAGCTAGATTTCATTATCTCAGCCGCAATGCAATCAAGAAAACACGAAAAAACTGGGGAAAAAAAAAAAGCAAAAGGTTTAAACTGCAACAGATACTAGGATAAAACCCAATCATCTTCAATTTCCAGTTCTTTTGTGATTCAATGAAAACAACTGAATTAAAAATAGAAACAAACACAAGAAACTAAAAATATTAAATTGAAAACTGTTGCAACTTCTTTCAGCAGAACACTCAAATCAATACAAACATAGAAACCCACGTGTGTATATACATATGCGGAGTAAAATCAAAGGCAACGACAATCTAATACAGGTTTTTGTTGCCTTGAAAACAAATAAACATGCTAAACTCAGATAGTAAAGTAAAAGCTCAATCTAAGCTAGGGTTTTAACAACTGTAACTAAGACAGAACATGGAAATGAAAATATAAAATATAAAAACTTTTAGCTAATTATTCGAACTAATCAATACACATACTGTCTCTGATTCAACAATACACACACACACGTATCTATCCATTTATCTGTAACATATATATATATGTGCGTGTGTGTGTATGTATATATATTTAATCAAAGCTAGGGTTTCAACTGTAGAAAAAGGGCAAGCAGAAATATAAAGACGAACATATACAAACAAAATCTTTACACTTTTAGAGAGCGGAGCAGTGGAAAAATAAGAGCTCGTAACGATAAAATATTATTTCGTAGAGTCGATTAATATAAAACAAAAAATAAAATGAAGAAAATAAAATAAATAAATATAGTACCTGAAGAACAACAAAAGAGAGGTAGAAATATAAAAAAAAATATAAAAAGATTCCTCGCTAGTGATATTTAGCACCGGTTTATGGTCCCTATAGTTTAGGGGAAAATATTATTTGGTCCCCAAATTGAGAAAACATTATTGAATGACCCGAATATGTCACTTTTTTCAAAATTTAGGGACCAAATCTGTCAGCTTTTAAAATATTAGAAACTGGCACAATCCATTACGGGAGGGGGATTTATATTTGGCAAATTTCTAATTTCCTCTCCAAATTATATGGAATAAGGTTATACGTAATTTTTTTTTAAGTTTTAGTTTTATTAGCTCGAAAATATTACAATGAAGTATTAAGAGACATCGGCCCAATCAACATTATAAATTGCTTCAAGAAGAGCTACAACACCACTAGAGTGGCATGAATTACATAATTAATGAATATATAAAAATGGATTGGAAATAGAAAAAATGACACAAATTAGTCTGATACAAAAATAAATAAACAACTAAGATAATATATCATATTATAAATACTTAAAAAAATACATAATAGGTCAGATCAGTCAAGTAGCAAACTAGCTTAAAGACAAATTTTATTTCCAAAGAAAAATCTTTACATACACTACTAACGATCTAAAATTTACCAAATCAATTAATCGTCTATCCTATACAACATTCAGTACTTGACATCTAAAGCCAATTACTGTAGCCGATCAAATGCCAAATCCAATTTGATATGCTTAGGCTGCTGCTACTTTAATTTCAATCCCATGTAACATGATTTATATACTTGTACAGTCTATCAAATTAAGATTGCATATGCTTTGTTTTCTTGTTAACAATTTTATATATTTCGTAAATAGAATCCCTGAAAAAAATGATTTTCATGGATTAATTTCAAAATTGGGTGTGGCTGAAAATGTTATGCAGATATATCCCATACGAAATTAACAGCAAGGGCAACTTCAAATCAACATTTGCCCTTGTGCAATTTACTCATTTGTGATTTATATGAAGTCGATTAGTATTCATTATTTAACACAAAATAACTTAACACATAGGGTATATTATCATGGCAATAAATGTTGTAACTATCACTGTGACGGGGCAAGAGGGCCAAGAGGCCATGGTTACCCTTGACCCTAGCAAATTTTGCAAAAGATTCATAAAGATTTTCAAAATTTCCATTGCACGGCTCTTCTGAACGAAAAATATTTATCCTGTTATATATGGGGCAGGAGGGCGAGGAGGCCATGGTTCCCCTTGACCCTAACAAATTTTGCAAAGGACTCATAAAAAATTTCAAAATTTCTACTGCACGGCTCTTCTGAACGAAAAAATATTTATCCTGTCATATATAGGACAGCAAAACCCCTCCTTGAACATAAATTATGGCTTCATCTATGTGAGCATGAGTGTCCTATTTAATAGATCCTACTTAGCATTTGGTAACTAATGCAGTTGGAAAATCCTGCAATAGAAAAGCAGCATTAGCGAGTAGAACTCGACAAGAAACCTATCAAAATAACTCATAGAGAAGCAACAACTATGCTCTAATTCACCTTACAATTTCACTTATATATAAACCATTCAAGCTCAATTAGAAGTTACTCTAATGGAACAACTATGAAACATAGCTATCTACATTAATTTTTACACAAAACTTAAAAATTATATCAAAAGCACGAAAGCATCTTTAATGGTGACTGTGACCAACAAACTTTAAGCAAACAATCTCCCCAAGCCAAAACTCTTTCAAAATAAAGATAGATATAAATAACCATTCTACTTTGGGTAAGTTCATTTTATTCCTTATTTTATGGGTTTCATTTCAATTTATCCCTTATTATTTTATTTGATTTAATTTTCTCCTACCGTGTAACCTCGCTTCAATTTGCCCCATTTTTTTTCAATTTACCGTATATACTTTTATATATTTCCAATTTACCCATATCTTTTTGCTTCGTTTCAATTTACCCCTATTATTATTAAATTTAGCTTTAATTATCGATATATTATTGAAATAATAATCTATAATTTCTCAACAAAATTAGTGTGTAAGCGAATGAATTAGATACAATTGATCCTATTAAATCAAATTATTGAAAATCTTTTGATGATACAATTTTAAGATAATAATATTAATTATCATTCCATATTTTGTGATCTAATGTACTTGTTAAGTTGTTTCAGAAATCTGCTCCATAAACTTAGTAAAAGATCAAACAGTGTTCAAATGATTAGAGTTTATATTGGTGTAACGGTACACAGAGTGTGTGTAACGTTACATTCCTGTGTAATGCTACATGAAGCATGTATGACGGCTTCCAGTGAGTTTTGTATGAAAAATAAGTTTGTGTAACAGTACACATAGTTTGTGTAACAATATACCCTTGTGTAACGCTACACCAAGCATGTGTGACAGCTTTTCAGTGAACTCTGCAAGAAAAATAAGTCTGTGTAATGGTATACCAAAGGTGTAACGCTACACATAGCTTGTGTGACGGTTTCCAGATAATTATGCAAGGAGAGTGGTCTTGAATAACTGTATACAAGTATTTGTGTAATGATATACTAGTGAGTACTGATACAAAAGTTTTGTATAACGGTACATACTGCAAATTTAATTATAATGGTCATATTTGATTAAGGTTTAACTTGCCTTATCTTGTAATTAATTACCAAAAATGAATTTATACTCAAAACACATAAAAGTAGGTTCGAATATGAGTTTGAAGAAGATGAATTGCAAGGTTGTTTTATCTCATTATTCATACAAGCAAGATCAAGCATTCAATAAAGTTCAAAAACCCACTTCCTATTTTTTAAGCCATCAAAGCCACTCTCTTTTAAAGTTTTTATTCTAAGAGTGTATTAGAGTTTGTAATAACTTGATCCATACTCAAAATCATTTATTCAACTTGTAAGGATCCATTATTTGTAATCTACCTACTTTCAAAATTTTGAATCGTTTAAGGATTTGCTCAAAGATTTGAGGGGGTATTTCAAGCGGAGTAATTAGCACTCGGTAAGCAAATCGTGCTTTATTTAATTGGTAATAACAGAACTTCAAGCGTTTGGTCTTAGAAAAGTGGACATGGGGGATTAAGGAAGATTTTTTGCCAAACCACTATAAATCCTATTTCATCCACCCTCTTGATTTTTATTATTAGTGTAATATTTCTAATAATTTTTAAAATCTTATTTCATCCCCCTTCTTGTGATTTGCTTACAGATCAACAGATCCGTTTAACTCATCTTTTTAACTTCTCATACTTGTTAATTATAGAGATAAATTGATTAAATAATATATTTAATGGATTTGTTAAAAGGGATATATGATATATAAATAATCTATTTTCCCATCAAAATACTTCCGAGAAATAAAAGATATTATTTCAATCGCTTATTATATCCTTATGAAATTTTTTTATAATTATAGGGATAAATTGAAACGAAAAAAAAAGCATTAAGTTGGAAAGAAACTAAAAATATAAGGTGTAAACTAAAAAGATATGGGACAAACTAGGATGAGATTAAAAAGAATAGAAGATAAATGAAAAAAAAAAATAGAGGCTAAATTGAAACATTGTTTTGCAAAACCATGAGAAATTCACCAAATACCCTAACGAACACATTTTGGCAATGCCAAATCTAATAAATATATTATCTTTTTCTCTGGCATTCACATCATTACCTAATTTTCCGTTGTCAACTATATAACTGTATAAAGCACACCACAAAATCAAACTAGGCACTAAGCATATACTACTTTCTTATTCTATGGCAAACAAAATACGAGAACTTACCCAAAAAATAAATCCGATTCCTGGCAAGTCTGTCTCTCTCTATATTGAGGGCGTCGGCTTGATCACCGCATTGCTCTTAATGCTCAAAAACTCATCGAAATTGACCTCAAACTCCGTCTTCCCCTCAACCACCGACACTGGAGCGTCCGCGAGTGGTGGAGGAGTTGACGGAGGCGAATACTCCAGGCTTGTTCTGGAGGTAGTTGACGAGACCCTATCAATGTTTTGAATAACGGTGATTGTCTCTGTAACGGTGACAGTTTTGGTGACGTGGTTTCCGAAGACAATGGTGAAAAAATCGAAGTCACAAATTTTTGTTTTCTAAAATTATTTTTTGATTTTTTTTCTGTAACAGACTGGGGCAATGGGACGGAACTCGGAAGTGAGTGGCACAGCCTCAGCTCGTGGCTAATTTACATTGACTAGATTACCCTTCTGGTATCAGAATGTGTCCGCAGTGTGTAGGGACGAAAGGGTAAAATTAAAATATTGGGGGCGTTCCGAGAATCGAACTCGGGACCTCTCGCACCCAAAGCGAGAATCATACCACTAGACCAAACGCCCATTTGTCAACAACGTTTATTTACTTAATATGCATTACTTTTATTTCTCCTTTTAGAGTAATATAATGGAATATTATTACTGCAATTGGGCCTATTAAGTAGTCCACAATGGGCCTGCAGGGAGGGAAACTTATCCATGGCCCACGTCTTTTTAATCTTGTTCTTATTTCCACCAAAAATAAAAATAAAAAAATTTAAGAATTGGTTGAATATTTTAATTTTAGTTGATTTTCCTTTCATTATACTATTATAGGTATTTGGAGAGTAAGATCTTCTATTTCTTTAATAAGAAAATCTAGAATTTTAATTTTAGATATACGCTATCTTTTTCACAATTTTCTAATGGAAGAAGACTTTTTTTTTTCCCTCTCCCTTTTTATGGGTATAAATTCAATGTTCTAGAACGCACTAAAAATCATCCCTGGAAATTTGCAATAAAGAAAAAATATATAATGAATATATTGAGCCGACCTATCATGTGAAAAACGGTGTATTTTCACATGGCAATTTAATTAACACATTGTGACATCAACACATTTTGCATTTAAAAAACATGCCAAAAAATAACTAGTGGCTCTAGTAGACATGAAAGCTCACCAAGCATCTTTTTAAAATTTCTTTGTCGAGAAGAGCCCTTTTTTAGAAAAGAGAAATTTGAGTTGCCAATCTAGAATCTTCCAATATTTTACAGCTTTGAAAGATGAAAAAGCCATATAGATATCGACTAATCAAAAATCATAATTTTTTTTGCCTATACATTGGAGTTTGCATGTGAGGAAGGCAAATCGAAATGGACTCATATGATCTCGTCCATTCGTGGTATCAGTACAAAAGTATAATTTTTCACAAGGGTGAAAAATATATTCTTTACTAAAACTTATAAGTATTATTGATACGTTTGATAAATATAAAAAACAAACATAATTATATATCCATTATTTTCCTTTCCTAACATCTATTTTGGCTCCTCCTCTAGAGCATAGCAATTATTATAGTGCAAAAGAGGTTAAAAAATTCATTTTTTAGAAAAAAAATATACCTTTTTAACTCGAATTTCTTTGCATAATAGCTTTTTATTTTTTTTCCTCACAATAATTATTTATTTTTCATTCCTAACAACAAACGTTCTGTGTTGCATGTTGACAAAGAGTATAGTATAGTATATCTATCTATCTATATATATGTATATATATATATACTATATAAGAAGTGATATATAAACTACAAGGGAGAGCATGTGAAGAGTTCTATTAAGGAACTCAAAGAGTTAGGCTCACGTCGGAGTTCAAAATGTTGCATGGCCACCCAAATAATAATAAAATTAGAAAGCACATGTGGACTTTCCCCAAAATATCACAATTGAGTGTACACGTGTCACCTTGTGATTGGTCTAGTTAGGCACCTGTCTAGTTAGGCATTGGCTCTATATACCCATTAATCGTGCACGTGCTTAACTATTGGGTTAATTACACTATTGGTACTCATAGTTTCATCCAATATTTGTTTGGTCTCCAACATTTTTGAAAAGGTTGCGCAATTGGTCCTTGTTGTCGATGAAAAATTATTTTAAACGATGAAAAACATTATCAACTGGCTAATATGTGATTTATTATGTGGCCATTCAGTATTTTTCAACTGTAAATATTGATATCGTCTCCTACATTGAGCTAGATTTTTTCAGGGTATTTTGTGAGCTTACCAGCAAGAAAGTGTGAGAATATTGATGTAGAATAGTGAGAAAAGGTAGATGTATTCCTTTAGCTACGTTGATACAAGTAATACAAAAAGGATATTCGTATTACAAAATTAGACGATCTAGTTGGTTTAGATAGGAATGGATAATGTCTAAAAATTGATGTTAAAGACCCAATTGGATATTTTATATTGGCTCTACTTAGCCGACCCAAATTTATTGGGATATTAAGGCTTGAATGATGATAATGATGTCACTTTTCAAAAATGAGGGGCCAAATTTGACAATTTGCAAATTCGGGAATTGTTACTAGGATAATTATCATTGATCACCCCTGAGGTTTGCATTATTATCAATAAGCATCCACTTGTTTCAATAAATTATCATAGAGCACCATTTTGATCTATCTTGACTATTTTGCCCTTAATATATTGGGAAAAAATATTCTTATTATATAATATTAGTATATTATGTTAATTAATAACAAAATATAATAATTGTTTATGTAATGTAAAATAATTTTTAATAGAAAATAGTATAATTTTTTTTTTTGCAGTTACAAATAAAATTTTATTGGGGTCAAAAATATTAAAAGTTTATAGACAGAAAATATTGATATCAAAATAGAAAAATTTAGGTATCATATGCAAAACTCTTAAATTGTGAAATACACATATATCTAATATTTAAATAGTTAAATATTAAAATGAAAATGCTTCCATCCTCGAAAATTTGTAGCAGTTCAATTGTATGATCGTTGCAAAGGCGCATAGTTTAAAATTTTATTATTTTTTTAATATATTGTATATTAAAGTTATCGGGTCTTAAATCACTTGGTTTTCCTTTTCGATTGATTTTGAAAATTTACTAATTTCATTAATTAGAACAAAAAATATTATTTTTATAAACTTAATTTGCATGAATTTTCTAATTGTTTTCTCTTTTTATCTGAATCTATATAAACGTAAGCTACAATCATATATAAAATTATTTTTTCAAAGAAATATTTTTAATATTGCTAAAAGTTTATGTCATATTACATAATTAATTATAGCATACTGATATTAGTTAACATAATATAATTATATTAAAGAGAAATAAAAATTTATATTTTCAATGTAAAGGGTAGTATAGTCAAGAAATTTCAAAATGGTTTTCATTGATAATTTATTGAAACAAGTAGATAATCATTGATCGAGATTGAAACAAGTGGGTGCTTATTAGTAATAGGGCAAACCTCAAGAGTGGTGATTGATAATTACCCTTGTTACTATTGGCACTGTTATATTGAAAACACGGACACCATTGGTGAAACTCACCCATGTATATTCATGTAGAAGAATGTATAATATATATTTTATTTAATTTTTTGGTTAACTAGTTAAGGTGTTTAGGTTAGCTTGTTTGTACCTCAATTACTCTTTCTCTCTCTCTCTCTCTCTTTTGAATTAACCGAAAAACAGAAATAACAAGAAATGATCCATAATACCAAATTAAACAAGTAGTTTAAGCAATATATCTTTCATTAAAAAGCCCCATATTTGCTAATCATGTTTGTCAAGTTATTTACTAATGTGGAATTAATCTCAATTGATTGATAAAGACTAGTGGTATGTACTTCTACTTAAACAAGAAATCTCTAAAATACTATTAATTTATAGAGCCGTAATTAGCTTTAGTGTCTAAACATATTTAACAAAAACACCACCATCTTTTCAAAGGATATCATTCAATAGATAAGATGGCCATATTAATTAAAGATAGATTATGAGGTGAATGCAATAATTTTTAACATTACCTATGGTGCAATATATAACCTCGAAAAACTGGTTAGTATTTAAAATTTACGGCATCTTTATGTAAAAATTTTCAATTACAAAAACAATATATCGCGCGACAACTTCACATTGATAATGAATTTGAAAGTGCATGCAAAAGAAAAATCAAATAAGAAACTTGTTTTGATTAAGCAAAAAAAGGCATAATTTACATGCAATTTCACATATAATAAGTTATTAAGCTCGATATAGATGACATCTATACCACATAGTTACAACCATTTTTTCACTATATAACGCTTATTTTCCCCACCAAACATAGTTAGTGACTCATAATATTACATCCCATATATGTAGCATTCATAATATTTAATCTAATTTATTATATATTAGAACTCCAAATTCAATTTTATCAGTCTCCATTAAATAGGTTTAGAGACCAAAGATCATCCATGCTCCACATATTCTCATTTGCTTCGGTCGGAAAATGAGGATGAAAATTCTCAATAGGCTCGGGATACTGTTGGGATGGGTACATTACACCACTCGCATGGTTATATTGAACTGCAGATACACAATATTGGATTGAGCTCGCTTGATCATTCTGTTGGCCAGTACATTGGGCGCCACTTGAACTTTCAGCTTGTTTGATATGCTTTTGAATTCGAGTTCTCCAATAGTTTTTTATCTCGTTATCAGTTCTTCCTGGTAGTTGCTTCGCAATTTTTGACCACCTTTGCAAAAAAAGGGGATAGTGAGGACAATAAACTGATAAAAATACAATAATTTGGAATTAAATATTTGAACTTTACTAGATCGGAAATAATTATTCATAATCGAAAAAAAAAATGTGTTTTACAATATTTATGTGGAAAGTTAACAAATTTCAACAAAAAGGAGAAAAAAGTGTGAATTTGTGTGTCCAATTAATTTCTAAATTCGGAAAAACCGCAATTACAAAATTGAAGCATGACCCACTATATCTTTTCAATTTGCACTTATCTTAATTGTGGTAAAATTATTTTCTTCATGTTCAATGGTTTAAAATGAAGGCCTTCATGTTCCTTGGCTGAAAAAAGTCCTATAAATCCACTAGGGTTATTTAAATAGAAACTTAGAGGAAAGAAATTTATTGAGAGATCACTAGAATATTGAAATCACATCAATTTCTAGCTTATTAGGTTTATACATACATAAACACAAATAAATGCATATGTATGTATATGTGTAAGATGCAATTGGGAGATCTCCAACTAGTGTTCAATACTTCTTATTGAGAGGTGGGTTTTTTTGTACACTTTGCAATGCAATATTATATACCATGGGTACCAAATAATGGGAGTTATTTTAAGAAACATAAAAACATGTGAGTGTTTACAAAATAATATATCTCAAAAAATCACGTGAGTGAAAAATATGAAGACGACTTCCATGGAAAAATGAGATATTTTCTTTTCGGTTTATTATATTATTGAGAACTTTTCATATTGTAATGTTTCTCTAGACAATAATATAGAGTGGAAAAACAAAGCCATGAAAACCGAAAATTTTATTACCAAAAATAGCAAGAATCAAGCTTATTCACTGGTTGAAAAGTGGTGGCTATTATATAAGGCTTGTTGGGTTGTAACTTACAAGTTCTAATCTTTATTTTTATTTTACTTAAAAATTGGATATGATTTGGTTTTTTGGTTTTTAAGTTGAGCTTATTTATTATTTTAGCTTAAATAAGCTAGAGATTTTAAGCTGAATATATCCAATTTTTTTCTTACTCATAAATAAACTAATTTATTTGATTAAAAAACTGCAACATAATGAACCCATGGTATCACCATGCTATTTTTGTATTTTAATATCTCGTATATTTAATTTGGTAAATAAATTATGTAAACGCATTTTATTCTGTCATCAACGCAGATATTCGATGATCTCCACATAAATAACAGTGAGATATTGGTAAGTAGCAACTTTCAGATCATTTTCACATTTTCTTCTTCTCCTCCTTATTATTATTTGAAATCAAATGTTATGAGGAAGTAATAACATTATGGCTAAAGATGCAATATTATATTTTGTAATTAATATGACTATATTCTTCTGTTAGTAAGCTTTAGATATAATAAACAATGACAACCCACTGCCTCTGATTTTTATTTTTTAAAATAATGATACAATTTTTTTAATATATTAACAAAATTCGACTAACAATAAATCACAGTTGTGATATGACAATAGAAGGGACAAAACATGATGGTAGAAGGCCAAGTCAGCTTATGCCACTTTAAGCAACTTTTACACTTGATGGGTCAGCAAAGGCATGAATAGGTATGCCTCAAAATAGAAACTTGTGTTGCCAAATTTAGCTTAGTTTGGCGGCCACAAAAGACTCTTTATGGGAAGGCATTTCCTAACATCCTTAAAAAAAAAAAAAAATACGATGAAGAGCCACGATTTTAAACCAAAAAAATAAAATTTAATATAAGTAATTATAAAATTATGCCTAAAATTTTTAATATATTTCTATGTTAGAGTTATCTTTACTTTCAATAGGCTTAGCCTAATGTTTTCAATCTAGAATCTATTTATTCCAAGTTTCAAGGCCAGCTTGTACACGAATAAGTTTCAAATTTTATTGGGCGCATTTTTTTTGGATAACTTAAAATATAAAAATATAATATGTCAATGTAAAAAAATTATCAAATTTACATTATAGAATATAAAAATGAAGATAAATTTGATATTTTTGTTATAATCAAATATTAAATTATTATATTTGTGCAATAATTTGTGCGCTTTTGAGCAGTGTATTTTAAACATGTTAAAATCTTAGCCAGGAAAGTTCTTTTTTTTTTCCCCCACAGAATGAAATGAATATGCCATTATTTATTTAATCTTATCTTATCTTTTTTACTTTTCTTTTCTTTTCTTTTTTTGGGTACGAAAAATTTTATTTCAAAGGGGACAAAAGCCCAATTTTTTACAGTCATATTTAATCTTAACTTAAAAACAAAATTTGCACACATTGTATTTAGGTTATTGTATAGGCATGTATTACACTGCGGTTCCAAAACCCTACATTAATCTAACCAAACTAATATTTACAAATTACAATCATTTATTACAAAACCCGTGGCATTCTACGACTCTCCTCAAGAAAACGATTTTATTAGACCCAAATTGTAGAGAAACTTCTCTGATCTCGACCGAAAGATATTGCCCAAAGAGAATCTCCCGCTTTCTCGTGGAGGTGAAATAGAGTACGAGTCCTCGTCCTTAACACGAAGTATCGTTAACCCTATCTCCTTTCTAATGGCCTCGATTGTCTCGGTCTTTACGGGATGACCGGATGAATCAACCACATAGAAAACGTTCACAGCTTGGAATCCTCTAGTAGTCACCTCTGCACGAGTCACCGAAAGGCCATTTTCTCTAATTATTCGAGTTACATCTGATAAAAGGCCAACCCTGTCGTCGCCACATAGTTCGAGTCTTATACCCTGCATCACGCATGACAGAAAACTTAGTTTCCCTTGCCTCCAGAGAGACTGTTCCAAAAGAACATGTGCATATATATAGATATCGACAAACACATAACCGATTATTTTTCATTTACCTCAGAATTTCTTCTCCTAATCGCAGCTTCCAAACAATGAATCACTCGCTGCCTCTCAGCCTCTGAACTAATCGGGCACCCATCCATATGTCTTATGTAATACTCCTATATACCGAAAAAAACCAACTTAAATACGTAGTAATCGATATTTTTTCCTTCAAAAAAATTAGTCACTTAACGGAAAAGTTTTTGCATTCGATTTCAAGGGCAAAAAAGAAGCACCTGATAAGCCTCGGAACCCTCAGCAATGACTGTACCATGGAACACTACGTATTGCATATCCGTCAACGTACAAACGGTGTCGAAGAGAAGCTTAGGCCTATCAGGACACCTCAGCAAAACGACGGTGTATCCTTTCTCTTCGCAGTTCTCGACAGTAACAAGTACCTTACTCCGCTCACTCACGGATCCACCCGAATCACCCGCATCGTTATTACTACTATCATAATCGCGATCAGCGTACATCATCTGATGCAACCTCCTCTGAGTGTGAGTGGACCCCAACGAGACAGCAGTGTTGCCCCCCCTCTTATCTCTATCCCCTTTCAACAAGAACAGGAGGAGCTGCTTAATCTTAGCGAGTCGATCTGGATCGTCGATGGGCGATCCATCCGATTCGTCGGTTATGTATACCACCGAAGCCATCCTTGAGTTGTGGGTCCACACCTCAGCGGCCACAACATTACATTTTAAATCGGCTAATACGGCAAATACCTCAGAAAGTAAGCCTGGTCTATCTCTTCCTGTTAGCTCGATAGTCGTGTGCTCATTTGCAGATTGTACGCCAACAGATCTTTTCAAAGAACGAAAGCTCCGCCCCCTCGGTCCTAGAGACTGCAACAAATCATCAGATTAAACAATATTAACGAATGCAATTGTCATTTGTTTCATTTCGATTTCAAAATGAAAAATGACTAAATATTCTTTAATTCGATGCACAAATAGTATCCAAAAACTAATATCAAATAAACATAAAGAGTCTAAACAGTCATAATTGAGAGTTTGAGACTCTAACCATTTTAGTAAAGCAAAGATGTTAACTATATTCGATACTGTATTGAAGGCATGAATAAAATGGACTTTGCATTGATGAACTAATAGCTAAACTTTAATCGCCTTATTTAATGAACCCGGAGAAAAAGCTATGCCAATCATTTTCTCCTTCTTAATAAATTGTAACTTAATTCGACATAAACCGAAATGAATTAGGCGGACACAAAGACAACAAGAATTGAATTCAGATTACCAAAAAAAGAAGGCTACAGAGAATGTTTAAATTACTGAGATTGCCAATCTGAAAGATAAATGATCATTAAAGAAAATCTTCCTTTCAATAAACAAATGGCAAAAAAATAAATTTCTTTAATTAATGATCATATAATGCAGCATCTACGACAGCCAGGAATAAAAAATCAGATTTTTGCAACTGAACAAGTGAGCAGATTTGATTTCAGAGATGACCTGCTGAATGCGGT
The DNA here is from genome assembly GCA_001753735.1 of Embelia ribes. Lineage (NCBI taxonomy): Eukaryota > Viridiplantae > Streptophyta > Magnoliopsida > Ericales > Primulaceae > Embelia > Embelia ribes. The sequence continues at coordinate 2,860 of MKEJ01100148.1, read as the reverse complement.
CAACAACACCATCTCCGGAGAGCTTATTCCCGTGTTGGTCGGTAACGTGAAAAACTGCAAATAGGAACAAAAAAATCAATTTCGAAAAAGTACTATCCAGAATATCGAAAAATTACACCGAAAAGCACATAATAAAAAAATAAAATAAAAATTGAAACTAACCATCCATGAACCAACCCCCATCAGAGGAAATGTAAGCCCTTTTTATTATGAGATTCAAATCATTCAAAACTTGAACCACTTCTAACAAACTCCCAAGTTTATTTGCACTGTCTACCTGCCAAAAACACCCCCAAAAGATGAACTCAATCAATAAAGATTAAGAATATAAATTAATAGTAATAATATACACCAAGTACGTAAAATCATATACGGAAATTGTACAAAAATCTATGATATTACATTCCGTGATTCAATCTTTTCTTTAAAAATAGGATAAACTCACAGAATCTAACAATATAGTAATAGTAGCACAATTTCCTTAGATGATTGTCATAAGTGAATGTTTTTTAGCAAATTAAACATCTCCTTAACCCAAATCCAGAAAAATGTAAATTACCTTAATCAAGGTTGATTTTTTATCGGAGTCATTATCAACATTAACCCTGCAAAATTCAGACCAACAAGAAAAGCATTAATTTCACAGACCCAATTTTCAAAACCTCAAAATTAGGCAATTCATGTTCTAAACAGAGCAACTTATCAGTACCCAATTCAAAATTTCAAAAAATAAAAATAAAAATGAACAATCATGTGAATTGGGTTTAATTAATTTACCTAGGTGGGTTCATCCTAAGGACAAGCTTCTCGAATTCATCATCAGTGTTTAAGGAAGATGACCAGTAATCCATTCTCAGAGAGAGAGGGGGAGAGAAAGAGAGAGATTCAGAGAGGATTCCTGCTTCTCAGAAAATGGATTCTCAGTTAGGTAAAACAGTAATACTATATAACAATGTGAAAATTATTAATTACATAAATGATCTCCATATTATTGACAACTCTTTATTGGGTACCTGTATTTCAATTGAAATACCACTAGTTTCTAAGTTTTGCGAATGTGACAAAATTGATACTTTTAAAGGCGAAAAGTTATCTCAAATGATGAAGAACTCGTCATGTAATCCATTTTCATTATTGAATATCTAATTTTTTTTTATTATTGTTTTTATCTTAAAAAATTAAAAGTTTAAAATTAAATCAATCCAATTTCATTATTAAGAAACCGAAAATACTGTGAAAATAAAAATTTGGGGGAAAGAGAATAGGTGTGGCTCTTAAGTGGGATGAAGAGTCTTTTTTAAAGGGAACATGATAAACGAGCCAAAAGGCCTTAACAGGGGTATAATAGTAAAATTCACGGCATTGTCGTTGTTCTTGTGGACCCTGCTGTGGTCTCATGTCACTATCTCACACTGTCATACACCGAAGAGAGGCACGGTGCCTGTCTGGATTGGATTTTGTTTATTCCTTACTCTTCCGTACATCCTAATTGTAAATTTTTAAATTAAAAATTAAAATTAAATACATAAATTTTTATAAAAAAAAAAATTAAAATAAAAAAAAGTTTCTTTAATCATAAAACTGATTTCAAAATCTACCATCTTAATGTGGTGGGCAATCCATGCATAGCAGCTCACGCACCACACTCCCCCGCTCTATCTACCCTACTTGCATTGGTCTCCCCATTTTAGGGTTTGTTTATTTTGGCGGCTTTTTATTTTTTATTTTTTGCAATAGAAAAATTTTGTTGGGCGACTAACATTTCATTATTTGACAATCACATATAGAAGATTATGTGGATATTTAGTAGGAGTGAAACTTTTCATGTGTTCCGAACTACTTGCAGTTTTAGTCACGCGGTATGCACCCACCATTGTTGTCATTTTTTAAAATAGAAACGGAAAGTATTAAAACAAAAAACGAGATATCCGCACTTAAATATATTGCTGAAACGAGAAGCGATGAGATGATAAATAACCGAGCAAATGGTATATCGCTCTACTCAAAATTGTAACGGAAAGTACTAAAATCAAAGACGAGATATCTCCACTTAAATATATAGATGAAACAAGAAGCAATGAGAAGATAAATAACCGAGCAAAGGGTATATGCCTCTACTCAAAATTGTTGATGTGTAAACTTTTCACAAATAAAAACATATCACGTGTTTTGTAAGTCTTATCAAATTTTAGTTATGCTCGTTATTTGAATAAAATTTGAATAATTAATAATTGTATGAAAGACTTTAAAATAAATATAAGTTGATATATTTTTATAAACGAATATATATCGTAAGGAAATGATATATATTTAAGAAAAATATCTTCTACAATAATAAATGAAAGATATCAATATCTATTTTCCATAAATTTGTTATAAAAATTATGGTAAGAACAAAATTATTCATTTCTCTACCTCTATAAATAGAGGCTTTGCCTCTCATTTTAAAGACACAATATAACTCTTTAATAAATACAAACTCTGAAAAAAAGAGATTATAGAGAGAGAAATTCTAAAAATTTAGCGCAATTCAAGATGAAAAAGCTCCAAAAATTTTAAAGATTATAGGGATGAATATCAACTTTCGATCTATAACAAATCTCAATTCATAACAAGTTGCTCAAGCCGCACATTAGGTTTTCTTCATCAAATCCAACATTTGATTCGCAATCAGAGTTCTTCATCAAATCCAGGCACCGATCCGTCAAACCACATATCAGGTACTTTTCATCAAATCTAACCTTCAATCTGAAACAAGTTGTTTAGGCGGCGCATCGGTCATTCTTCTTTAAATCCAACCTTCAATCCACAACAAGCTGCTCAAGCTAAGCATCAAGTGTTCTTCATCAAATCCAGTCTT
>MKEJ01100134.1:3362-23468 GCA_001753735.1 Embelia ribes | reverse complement strand
AAATTTAATGTAATAATGCAACAAAGATTACCAACCGTATGATCTCGAATTTCTCCCCTTTTTTGCAAATTCAGAGAAACCTTCATTAAATGAAGTTACACCATCTAGAACATTATAATAATATAAATGAAAAAATTGTATCTCCTTGTGGACATACCTCTCTAAGGAAATGCAAGAATAATACTCCACCTAGTTTCCCGTTTTTGATAAACGAACTAAATTTCCGAAACCAGGATATATCGATCGGGCAACTTTTGTGAACCCCGATTCTGATTTTCTGTAAGCACTTGTTGGCCATCGAAGACAAAAACGATTCACAATCTTTTAAGCCGTATAGCAACAATATCGAACTTGAGATCATAACACCCTCACTTTTGAACAGGCCACGGAGAAATAAACTTTATAGCTGCAGAAATTTCAGGAAAAAGTTTTTAGGAAAAGAATATCAATCCCACATTTTCGGAAGGAAGCTCGTATTCAACCACAGTGTCTCAAGATTTGTACAGCCACTTAACGACATGTAGCCCGGTTTATCAGAGTGGTCGCGAAAAATAAAAGTTCGAAGGCTTGGTAAATAAATCAATTGAATCCAAGAACGGACACCTGATATCTCAAGCTTCTCGAGCCGATCTAGGCTGTGCAAATGAAGCTTTACGATATTATTGCACCGTTTAAGCGTGAGCTTAACAATGCTTGGGCAAAGTGGGATGAGAAATTCGAGACCGACCTTAGAAAATAAAACATTCTCAAGGCTTAATTCTCGCAAAGAATATAGCGTAGCGGGTTTGTCAATCGACAAATTCTTAAGGACTCGTTAATTTCTTTTTCAGCATCGGATGATGATTTTTGGAAAAAATTTCCATTAATAGCTATCTTTAAAAGCAAGCGTTCGTTGAGCATTAGCCCAGGAGAGGCCAGAGCCCACGTCTCGTTGGGTATGCGCGTGAGCCTGTATCTTTGAGTGGAAGGAACGAGACGATGTGGCAGATTATTTCATTGGGCAGCTGGGAAATTCTGTCGATTAGATCATTTATTTTTCCACTGACTCGTTGTCCTCTTCAACAAGTTTCTCTTCTCTCCATCCCTCTATTTCTGCATAGCATTTACGTTTCAACAATCCCTCTATTTCAGCGTAACATTTACGTTTCAACAAATGTTACACGGATACAATACGATACAAGATATATACAAATGTAAGGTATTTACCTCAAGCTTCGCCGTAAATTGGTCTGAGAACTATAGAAGTGATCGGTTACTATTGGCCGAAGCAGATATAAATAAATACAAGCAATATGTGCATTATTGATTGTAATAAATTCCTCTAATGAGTCCCAATAATCCTATTTTTCCTCCACTGCGAAATCAAGTCCAACAATTATAGATTTAAGTAGCTCATTTGTGGGCCACAAGAATTCCAATTGAGAAAAATGAGACGCAATTATTGAAATTATAATATTTTTACTTCAAAAGAAGCTTGGGAATCAACTATATGCAAATATTATATAGAACTTTCCCAACAGCAAGGTTTTTAATATCGGTCTTCACCGTTACGTAACACCGTTACGTAATGGTTCTGGGAGTAACTGAAATCGTTACAGGCCATTGCAGAAACGGAAATAAAATTCGCAGCTGTAACGGTCGTTACGTCCGTTATATCAGCCGTTATAGCACCGTATCAGTCGTTAAGCTGTAAGAAAAATCAAATAAATTTAAAAAAAAAACATTGATATTTTGGGAATTAGACATGTAAAATCTATCATTGCAATATAAAAATAATTTATCAAATAATTCATAAAATTCCAAAAAAAAAGTGAATGGGCAAACAATGAGTAATCCCGTGAGCAGAAATGAATGTTTCAAAGGTAATGCCAAATTTCTGCAAAAGTATTAAGAAATGCATATTTTATTTTATAGATTATTAAGAAAATTTTAACATAAAAGTACTAAAAAGTATACGAAATTATTAATAATATAATTGTATAGTATAACTAGTGCTTAATTTTGAAATTTAGACGAATCGAGTGAAATTGAAAAAATTTGCAACTCCGCCACAACTATTATGCTATGGCCGTTACACCCATTACACCACAATCGTTACCATTACGACCAATGCCATGCCACAACCATTACGCTATGGCCATTATATTCTGAAACCATTACACCGCAACCGTTACCATTACAACAAATGACACCGTTATTTAAAACATTGCCCAAGAGACTGAAAAAACAAAAAAGAAGAAAAAACGTGAAACAAAACAAAAGCGAAAAAACAAAAAACAAAATGCTAGAAAATTGTCTACCCCCGTCTCTAGAGTATTCGTTTTGAGATTTAATCTTCGTCCTGATTGATCATGATGGTTCCTCGAAGTGTTCTTATTCCACCCCTGCCAACGACGACAAGTTACCAGTATAGATGTGCAACAGATTTCATTTTATATATGAACTAAAACTAGGAAAAAATTGAAAGGCTCTTACTTAATTAGCAGGCTTTTGATGAAATGAATTTTAGTTAAGAGAGATTATGGCTAAAATCTGAGTTAAAAGACCTCTCCTCGCTAGTTTAGTATGATTTATAACCATCATAAAATAACTAAGAGAGATTACCACGATAAACGACGGAGTTTTACTATTTCCCCCAATCCGAGCAACAACCCGGATCAGTGGATCTTCGGAACATGAGTAAAATGCCCTCATAAATAGTCTTTCACATAGTACAATCTCGTGACTCCCTCAACAAGATGAGTACATATTTGTTCAGGGCTACCAAATTGTTGGGCTCAACACGACTTTTATGGTGATATAAGTAGAAGTATGATAAGAAAAGTTGATCACTGAAATTTAATTTTGAGCTTGACAAGATCTTTAAAAGACGTCTTCTTGCTAATCCTCGTCGACAACTCAATCTTGGCACTTTCCAAATCATGTCTCCGACACCGGACATGACTCGATTCACAACATTTCTTAATCGCTCCTTTCGAGCTCTGCAGGTGCTTTTGTATCACCTAATACAAGAAAAACAAGTCATATATCCTAAATAGTTTGTTATCTCGGAGATTCAAAAACCAAGTAACGTGGATAGGGCCTTTCATGAAACTCGAGATTTATTTTTTGCAAACATGTCCCGGTGTTCATCGTAAACAAGAAAGGCTCAAGTTTTTGACACTTGTGTTGCATATATCAATGTTTCGAAACCACCTGCTCTCCTCATCTGAGAAGCCCATCCATATTTCAAGTTTCTCGAGTCAATCAAGAAGATCTAAATGAAGATAATTTGAAATCGTGCAATTTTTTAGTTGTAATTTCCTAATTTTTTTGATAATAGAGAAAAGAAAATAACACCTACCAGATAATCCTACATTGTCGATGGTTAGCTCTTCTAATGAATGTATCCTCATCATAAAGGTCAAACCCCCGAGCGAACAGTTTTGTAAACTCAATATAGCAAGATTTTCTCATACGGAAATGGTGATTGGCAAAGGGCAGCACTGTCAATTGGTCCCAAATCAGATATGCATTACGTATATATCATACTTCGCTGCGAGTTGCAATCAATCATTGAAGCAGGTTGAGTTTTCCAAAAGATCAGGCATATGAAGAGAGTTGCAACCAATCTCACTACTTTCGACCAAATGTTTCTGGACGAGATGCAATTCGGGTGAGACACGAACCCACGTTCTACCAATGGTATGGGTGGCAACTATATCTCTTGGTGGAAGGAAAGAGAGAATTCACTCGATGATCTCATCAGGTAACAGGGAAATTCTGTCAGCGGATTCGGTTCTGTTTATAACGATTGGGACTCTGCAGTTCTCAATATTATCTTGTTTCTCATTAGCTGTTTCGACACTGGCTTCTCTTCTAGAACAACCTTTTCCGCTATCCATTTCCGTATCGCTGCTAAAAATATCCAAGTTTCATGAAAAATCTGCAGCTAAAAATGACATATTTATCAGACAAAAAAAAAAAAAAGAAAAGAAAAAAACAAGTAAAAAGAAATAAAAGGTAAAAAATTAACAAGGTAGTCCTGCAATTTGAATAATGCATTGATTAAATTAACAAGGTTAAAAAACTAAAAGAAATAAAATAAAATAAAAAAAAAAAAACCTATTCTATAAGTGGATGAAGGGTATAAATCAACTTGGAAATTTACATACAATATTAAGTTTAGCATGATGAAGCTTTGAACCCTAACTTGGAAAGGTACTTAACAGAGGGTGAGTTCATACTACACATATTTAGAATAAAATGAAATAGATATGCAAACAACAATAATTTATTAAGAGGGAATTATATATATACATGCACACAAAAAGAACCCTATCTATTATTGCTTTATTTTTATCCATAGAAATATGATGTGCATTATTAACAGTCTATTTTAAATTAATTTTGCAGTGATAGAACATCTAAAATAGAAGTGACAACAAAATAGAAATAGAGACTATTATATTATTTGTGCATGGAGTGATTAACAAAAAACTAAATATATAATTATAAATGAGAAAATCTTTGACCCGTTCTCATCAAAATTGTAATATATGTAAAATAAACACGATTATATACTCAACAATTTATTTTAAAGGTAAATTTATCAATACCAAGATTATATATAGATGATAGAATGTTGTGACAAGCGGCAGTTGGCGGGAACTGCCACGTGGCTCGCCATGTAGATTGCTACCGGAGAATCACACTGCGGACGATATATACATATATGGATTGAGATTTTATATATACAAGTAATTAAAATTTTTCCTGCATATTGCCATTCAATGTATATATAGTGTAGATAGGGCCTCATCAGGTGATGGCCCAACTAATTGTACCTATAAAAATATGGATCATATTTCCTTGGCCCAATTAACTTGTACTACATATTCATAAACTACAAACTTATAACATATGTACATTTTTTATTATAAAAAAAAAAGGTACCAAATTGATTCTTACTCAAGTTTAATTGCTAAAAACACTATATTATTTTTAAATTGAGATTAAAAAAGTTTGCTATTATTTGAAAATATTTCGTAAGGTACGAAATCAATACCGGCTGATGATTTAAATAAAATCCTTTTGCTTTATCTCTTTTATATATAAGTGGAAAGTGCAATTTAGATCCTTTTGCTTTATCTGTTTCGTATATAAGTGGAAAGTGCAATTTAGATTGTCCGCTCATAACTATTATCGTTGATGACATAATTAACGGTGTATGAACGTATGATGTAATACATTCCGTTTGAGATACAATTTGTTCGACTCTAAATAGAATTGGATGTAACGAATTAGTAAATGATTAAATCGGGCTCATTTATATAGCGAGTTGAGGCCATGCATATTCATTCTCTTGGAAAAAAGTTGATGTGAAGCCAAAATATGTACGACTCATATCAAGCAAATGAACCAAGTTTCATAGCATTCTAAAGTCTGTTATCTAAAGGGTTTGGTTGCATCTATAAGCTGAAGATTTTCAATTTTTTTACTTAAAAGTTGGATTGATTGCTCTGCTTTTAAGTTAAACTTATCTACAATTTTGGCACTGAAAGTTTTATTAAGTAGAATACATCTAATTTTTTCTTCATAAAAAATAAATTGATTTATTTGTTTAAAAATTGGGGCAAAACAAACCATAAGGGATGTACATTGTGTGCTCCAATTATTGGTTTTGCATTTATCTTCTTTAAATAAATACAGAGCATGTTGATAGAAGTGAGGCTTTTAAGTTCTTCTTCACTAATTAATCTTGCCAACAAAGCGTCCAAATTTTTGAATAGGTCATAGATGAAGTATGAAAACAATAATGTTGCAAGTTATAAATGTATGTATATCCATGCATATAAAAGTCAAAATCTTTACGTGTGAGCCCCAACCAAAAATGAATAGAAGATAAAAAGTACATGTAGACAAAGACATTCAATTATTTTGGGAAAATACATGCTCCTATAATTTGTATAAATATTATTGTTAGTAATAAATAATGTGGGCAACGCAAATTTTTTTATTCAAAGTATTGTTTAAGGAGGTAATTATATTTGAATCAAGGGCTATATAATAATTTTTCATATTTTTTTTCCTTAACAGTTATATATTTTTTTTGAAGTATACCAACTTTGAAATTAATTAAGAAAAAAAAAAGCCTACTAACAGCTTGCCAAAATACCAAACAAACCCAAAACGTCGGTAACCACCTTGATCTGACCAACTTTGAAGATTCTTGTTTGTTTCATTTATTGGTTTATTGAAAAAGTATATTATGTATCCAACTAACGCAAGATTCTATTTTAACCCCTCTCTATTCGGCTATGTCATTCGTCAAATTAGTTATTTTACCGAATTACTATAATCTTAATTATATTTTTATTTTTCTTTACTTATTATTTATATATATAATAGTTCTATTTAAAATCAATATTTATTACCATTATTTTTTGAAAATATTTTACACAAAATGATTAAATTTATATATCAATATTGATATGATTTTGAATTATAGTTTATAATCTTTTACATAGTGCATAGCATATAAAAATAAGTTTGATGAATTTAAAGTTATAAATTTTAATTAAAAAAATAGGTGACTAGTAATGAATCAGAAAATATGAATAGAGAGAGGAGTAGAGTTTACATGGATGAGAAATAATAGAAAGACGAGAGAGAAAATATTTTAGCAATGCTATAGTAATTTGCTAAATTTAGTTGTGACGATAACTAACGATTTAACTAAATTGATGTACACTTGTTTTTTGAGTTTTTTTGTTTTTGTTTTTTTTATCATTTTGTTTGATAGCTAGAAATATATATTAAGCTAATATGCTTGCCTAATGCTCAAACGAATCTATCAACCTATATTTATGAACTTTTACCGAAAAGACTACAAGTTTGTTTTTGGCGGAGAGAAGTTCAAAGAATTACCGGAGTTAATCTAAAAAAAATAATCGTTCACAGTTTAAAAGGAGAATGATATATTTACTCATCAAATATACCCGAAAATCTTTTCCAAAGGCGTGGATCCGTACATGACACAATTTACTTATTATATTTACGATGCAACACATTCCATATAATAAAATTTATTTTATAAATAAAAGGGTAAATTTCACTCTACTTCTCTCATCTACCACTCTGTTTCACTTAAACACCTCATGTACATTTTATTTCGGTTCACCTCTCTCATTTTTTGATAAATATCTAAATTACTTTTCTTTTAATTATAATTGACATAGATGACTAAATTATAATTGACATAGATGACTAAATTACTTTTCTTTTAATTATAATTCACTTAAACACCTCATGTAAATTCCCACACCCCCTTTCATTCTTTTCAAATTGTTAAACTCAATGGTGCAGAAGTAAATTAAGTTTTTTCTCATTTTTTCACCGATTTGACTATGGTATGCAATGCTATCAAAAAGTCAGCTCATTACTCTGCTACGTATTTGTTAGCTCATAGTAATAAATAATGTTTCATACTATGAAAGGGAGTAAATAGCATTCCCTTTTACTTTGATGATGTCCTATACCAATATCTAAACACCAATACTAAAAAAATTAGTTTTTCACTTTTGAGAATAATACTAATATTTGAAATAAGTGTCATGTAATAATAAAAAAATATATGTTTAGGAATTGTGGAGGGAGGGTTTGAAGAGAGAAATGGGTGGATGAGATTTGGGGAAAGAGGGATAGAGAAAGTAGGGTAACTTTGTCATGAGCTTAATTTTAATTGATAAGATTATAACAAAAGAATAATTTCGGTATTTTATTAAAGATGAGGGAACGGATCGAAATATACTGTAGATGTGGGGTGTTAATCGAAACAGAGTGGTAGATGAGGGTGGTAAAAAGAAATTTACCCTAAATAAAATGGGTAAATCTTTAGGGGAGATTATGTAACTAAAACGAAGCAAATAAGCATAGGAGTGAAAATTGTTAATAACCCACGTCATTACTCATTAGCATCCATAAGATCCAAACACAACAAAAAATTTAATAGATAATTACGTAGGTTAGACAAAAACCTAGCTGCCAAAAAAGAAGAATAAACATGTGGTTAGCAAATTAAGGTTGGTGGGGTTTGATTTCCAATGGGCACGCTTTGGATTGAATCTAGGAGACAGGTCCACAGTCTTGGGTTTTAAGAGAATGTTTCTTACATTGGTTAATTATTAAATGCATATATATATATATATATATATATATATATATATACAACTCAAACTAATTAATAATTAATAAACATGCATAAAGATCTCCAAGAAAAAGTAAGCCTTTTAAGTACAAAGGCTGCCATTAACAATATATCTACTATGCAAAGTATTAAAAAAATACAAAGTAGTGATGACTTTCCAGCCCTTGATCTTAATCATAGGTGTTATAATTACTACCACTTTTCATACTAAAAAGGGTTTACCAAAATATAACATTTCCACTTTATATTTTGCTATTTCCAATCTTAGGGTTTGTTCGGTTTCATCTTATAACCTTCAATTTATCAGATTTTTTGCTTATAAATTGGACAACATTTGACTACTTAATTTTTAGTATGAGCTTGTTTGTTATTTTGATTGAAATAAGCTGGAAATTTTAAATTTGATGTATCAATTTTTTTCTTAGATAGAAATAAATTGATTTATTTACTTAAAAATTACAACTAAATGAATTCTAAGTCTCTCATGGTCACAAGCTGTGATCATAAAAACATAGTGACGTACAAATTAAATTAATTAATTAAATTTTTGATAAACGTAAAAAAAAGATCTCTAAGCAAAGTAAGCCTTTTAAGTGCAAAGACCACCATTAACAATATATGCATACTAATTAAAAAAATTAAAGCGATAATGACTTTTCAGCACTTGATCTTACTCATAAGTGCTATAATTATTACCACTTAATTTTTTAATAAAAAGGGTTTATTAAAGTGTAAGGGAAAGAAAATGTAAGCTTCACTAATAGTGGGTATCATCATTATGGTTGTAATTAGTAAGTGAGGTTTTTTAATTCTTGATCACATCAAAACCAATCATGATGGTTATGATGTAGAAACTTAGGGCATATAATTGATTTTTAGGTGTTTATTATGGTAAATATACAATGATGGACATAAACATAGCTATAGGGTTTTGATTCTCATCAACTTTTTGGGTTGTCAACAAATTTCAAGTGCCTAGTTAACCTTGACAATCTCATATTTCTACAATCATAGTTGTTGTGTGTTCCGAAAATAAGACATACAAAATTTATATCTTGAACACAATACAATATTCTTCTCAAACTATAAAAGCCATTACAAAGGCAGAGAATCAAACTCATATGGGAAAATCGCACTTCTCTTAATTGTTAGTACAACTAGATTGCATATCGAGTTACACGCAAGCACAAATCAATATACATTATGGGTTTGTTTGGTTGCAGCTTATAAACTTCAACTTTTTAACTTATTTGCTTAAAAGCTTAACAACTTTTGGCTACTCAGCTTTTAAACTGAGTTTATTTGTTATTTTAACCTAAATAAACTATAAGCTTTAAGTTTAATGCATCCAAATTTTTTTTTTAAGCTAGAAATAAGTTAGCCTGTGTGCTTAAAAGCTGCAACCAAACGAAACCTATTTTTGTCAATCCTTTACTTGTTGGATTGGACTAGGAGTTGCTTGGTGTGGAAAAATGTTTTGCATGGGAAATAATGGTTGGCTATTGAATGACCCTAGAGTCACCAAATGATTATTGTTAAAATTTACCAAGTGATGATGATCAAGTTTGTAATTGTTTAGCCCACTACTAAAGCTCTCAAGTGCCTTAACTTGAGATCTCAAGAACTTGAGATAATTAGCTGCCTCATCGAGCATCGATGCTGTGTCCATCTTGTTCCCTCCCGGGACTAGACGCTGCAAAACCCTAATCCTCTCGCTGATCCTCTCTCTCCTCTGTCTTGCAGCCACCGTCTGTGGGTCACTCGATATCTTCACATTCTTCCTCTTCGGCTTTTCGACTATTTCCACTCCCAAGTTCACCGGTCTAAAAGCCGCTGCCCTATATATCATCTCCTTCATCTGCTGGATAGCCTCTGAATCTAGCTCGTCAGATGAGACGGACAAATTATTCGGTTGTTGAAAACTTATGTTTGACGAGTTTGGGCACCTTTCCAGCCTTGGTTTTTTGGAATTTTCGCCCCCTCCGAAGCTGAGTACTTGACTCATTTGGTCACATGTTCTCTTTGAAGTAGACAAGGGCTGTTTGGTAATTTCAAAAGAAGGCGGTGGTGAGGCTTGTTGCGGTGACGGTAGAATTACGGAAATTCCATCATCTTCGACAGAGCTGTCGGTGTTGATGCTGTTGGTGGCTGAGAGGAGGCAATCGAGAGAGTCTAGAGAGGGTGTTTTTATTGGCATAAAGTTTATGCCAAAATCAGGCATTAGGGGGCTTAGTGAGTTGTATGGCCTATTTGGTACAACACTAGTGGGATTTGGGAGTGAAATTTGTTGAGAAAATAGTTGAGTTGTAATTTCTTGTGAGAAGATATCTTCATGAATTTGGTGATTATTGCTCCATAGGGATGATGAGGTGGCATTGTTTGTCACTAATGATGAGTTACCATAGCAACCCAAGCTATCCATTTGAGATGTTGGGGTTTCCACAAACAGTAGAACTGTAGAAATGTAAGGAGTTTTTAGTTAGAGCCATGTCCTAAGAATTAAATTTTGTGCAAAAAATAAATAGAAATAACAATAGCCACTATGAATGAATCTGTATCACTTGCATTTTGGTTATGATATTGAAAGCCGTACATCGTCTGTGAAATTTCTTCAATTGAGTTTTGCCTCTGGTATGGTTATAGAATTTCTAATTCAGATTCCAAGATTTTTTGTGAAAAAATTATGCATGACTAATCAATGAGACAATATGGTTATTGTAAATTTAGAAATGGCAATATTTCATTACAATGGGTTCAATAAGAAATATAATTTATGGCAGCAACATTTGTATTTGGTGTCGCTTTGCCCTTATAGTCGCCAACAATGATCTTAACGGTGACCATAGCAAAATATACTTATAGCTATAGCAACGAAACGAGGATGCGTTTAGTGGCTAAATCATTCTCACATGGCTTATCAGTGTTCCTCTATGATCAAAACAGGTTCACAAAATGAATTCAACACATAAGTGAATAAAAAATAAATTCTTTACTAATTCAAAAATGAAAAACTTACCAAATTTAGATCCAAAGAGATGTAGCTCTTGAAGAAATTAAACCAGCAATGAATAATGAGCCAATAATATATATATATATATATATATATATATGGATTTAAATGCTTGAGTTTTGAATTTATGAATGCAGCCAAGAGTAGAAAGTTGGATAAAGACCTCAGCTTTATCTCACTTTCTATACAATCTGGTACCAGCTCTAACCACCTGTGTGATAATCTTTTTATTTATTTATTTTTACAAAAGAAAAAAAACATTGCTAACGTCAGTTTTTGAAACTAAATTTTGTCCACCATTGGAAAAGAAAAACAAAACTATAAAGAGGTCTCCAAAGTGTTTTATAAAACCCACAAGTACAAGATATATATGGCTAATGCATAGAAGCATCAAAGGAAGTTTTTTTTTTTTGCTCAAAATTAGAAGTGTATATGTAGAGGATAAAGGAAGAGGTTTTGAAATAATATGTACCTTAAACAGCCATGGATATCAATCTTGATTGTTTGAGTTTATTTGGTTGGATGTTAGAGAAACATACACAAGAAGGAAGATGATATATATATGGCCTGGCCTGGTCTAGTAGCTTATGATGCAACTACTAGTGAATACTTTAGTGTGTGTGTGTATATATATATTATAAACGAGGTGCTAAAACCATGTAAAAAAATTACACTAAAGTAACTAATATTTATTAGATTTTTTAAAATTATAGAGGTGATACCACCTAAGCAAACCTTTAACTCGTCCTTGCATATATGTGTGTGTACATGTGTACGGGAAGATGTATTTGTAATATTTCATTCGTCAACAAATAATTGCTCATTTTGATTGGTATGTTTTTTAGGGGGTTTTAAAATTTAATAAATTAATATTTCAATAAAAAAATTAAATTTATTTTTATTTTATATTAAAAAATATAAATTTGATATTTTTATTGCATTCAAATATTAAAATGTTATGTTTTAAACTCTATTAAAACAATGTGTCCTGTCAAATATTATACACAAATCAATAATAATATTTCAAAATATTATCATAGTAAGATTTCCACCAAATCTAAATTTATTCTAATATATATTACTTTTATGAAAAGTAAAATTAATGAAAAGTAATCAAAATAATTTTATGAAAAGTAAAATTTGAAAATATAAAAATAAATTACTTTACATATAAACCCTGCAACGGGTGGGCTCCACTCTAATATGTATACGAATATGTGCGTGCGCTAAATTTATAAGAATTTTGTATTATATTTATACAAGATGGTGTAACTATTTTTTCATACTGATTGGTCCTGCTGAGTGAGAACAATATTCTTATTACCCAAAACTTGACTAATGGTAAAGTTGTGCTCATCTATCACCAAAAAAGAAAATATATATCACCAAAAAAAAAAAAGTTGTCGCTCATCGAATCAGCACATAGTACCTAAACTCAAAATTTATTAGAAGAACAAAATTTTCCTGTACCAGTGAATGCAAGTGTAGCATAATTTTTTGACAAAATATTCGTATACATGGTGGTTTAAAAATATTCTTGTTTTTCAACAGTTGAAAAAGGGGTTGGGTAGAATGAAAAAGATAAGGTTTTTTAGTCAGTTTGGTGGGTCGGTAAAGAGTACATATATATATATTATATCTGCAGATGGGAGGCATGAGTTTTCAGAGAAAGCATTATAATCTTAATGAATAAATAAATCATTCATATATACAACAAAAATATATATACGGTGAACTACACAAATGGTCCCTATTGTTTCAACCAAAATTCTATTTGGTCACCGTAGTTTCAACAGTAATGGTCCCTACAAAATTTGCTAATTTGGCCTCCAAGTTTTAGGAAAAATGGCATATTTTGTTCCTTCTATAACTTTTCTCGTATTAAGAATGCTAAAAAACTCAAAACAAAGGACAATATTAGAGTATTTCGCTCCTCGGTAAATCACATATTGGTGGTCTCTTGATATGATTTATCACTTAAAATGACTTTGAATTTGTAATAAGGATCAATTGTGTCACTTGTTCAGATTTTGAAGATTGTTGTCTTTCAAGTGAAACTATGGGGACCAAATAGAATTTTGGATGACACAATGTGAACAGAGAGAGTATACGGGGGACCAAATAGAATTTTGGATGACACAAAGGGATTTTTGCATATATACTTATTTATGGTTCAAAATTAGCCACTTTGTCTAAATTTTTAGGAAGAGAGAGTATACGCAACATGACTCATATTTTACCACACAAATAAATATTTACAATTTGTTTTCACTTGTTAGCATTATTTATATCACCATTGTAACTACAAGGAGAATGATGTGCATATATATTAATAAAAATAAACAAGTTGCATACACTTATTTTTATGGTAGAAAATTAGTAATGTCATGTCAATTTTCAATAAGAGGGAGTATATGTGGCGAGATTAATTTTGTACCATACAAATAAAACTTGTGTTGTAATATTAGTATGTACTTTATACCTACAAAGGATCCTCTAACACCATTCAAAATTGTGCAACTGCAAGGAAGCATTTCATGCCCACATCAATAAAATTTAGCACGTGCTATTACAAAGTTGTCTTTGAAAATTTTTATTACTAAATTATATTTTTGTGGCTTAGAACTTATAACGTACTGTTATACTATTTTGAGCGACGTTAGACTAGGCTTTCGCATGTATGACCAATACTCTTAGTATGATTAACCCCTCATATATGTATATATATATATATATAATAATTATTATTAATTTTATTTTTTATTATTATTCTTTTAATTTTGGAATGTGGGGAAAGGTCTGACCTACTTTTGGAGGTTGAAGCTAGGTAATTCATGCGCACTGTTAAAGTTTCAGAAGAACAAACACTTTTGAGTAAAGAGTGAGAATCTTTAACCACAGAACACTACCACTACTACTGCAACTATTACTATTCTTTTCCCAAAAAGATTTCCACTAATCATAGTTTTAATCATTCTGCTTTATTAATTAATTACATTTGCTTACTTTCAACTTTGCAGTTTTGACTCCCCACCCTTTTTGCTAGAGGACATATGCCTCGAAGATAAAAAAAAAAATACGAATTTATTATTGTCTCACTAAATTAATTTGAAATTGGTAGTTTTATCAAAAAATTATCAAGCGTAACCATCAACAGCGTGACACAGCGTAATGTTCTTTGAAATAGTCTCCAACCATCATTGCCATTGTATTTATTTATATCGGAAATTGATTATATTAATGCCAAGCAGTTAAAAGTTAAAAGTTTCGCAACAAGAAAGCACGATTTGAGCACGATTTGTTATGTTTAAACACACTTTTACGATCAGTTCGGTTGTAGATTTTTTTACGTTAAGATGTAAGTCAACTATAAAGAGTCCGAACACTGTAAAAAACCCAACTGTATAGTGTTTCGCATTCAACTGTATATCACAATCTGAAAAATAACTATAAACACCTATCACTAAGTACATTAAACCAACAACTAAAGAAACACAACAAAGCACAAAAGCAAGTTGCTCCTAGGAAATCGTCTTTTAACATTTTATTTATATTAGTCCAATTTTATCACTGCATTCATTATTTTGTTTTTATTTTTTTCATACTTGTTTTTACTTAATTTCTAATAAAGGAAAGAGGGGGCAACTGGTTTCTGAGTCTTTGCTCACATGCGCCCCATGAATACAGCTCAGTGAATGGGTTCCCATAGCACTAGCTTCTCCTTTTATATATATATATATATATATATATATATATATATATATACATAACTATATCTACAATCTCAAAACATCTTCTATTTGTCAACTCTCATGTTTTTTCTTCACCACCCAGATTTGCCAAAAAAACAAAATTGAATAAATTTCAAACCCAGGGTTTTCGAGAATAGGGCTGAAGCCTTTTATTCTATATATAGAAAAATTTTCTTTTATTTTCGCAAAGGAACAGTGGAGTAGACTATTTCCGAAATTCTTAAATTTTGCACATCAAATCTTCTTATATATATATAAAAGTTGTCTCCTCCAACTATATTCACTCTAATTGCAATATTTATTTGCACAATTACTTAGCATGTATCACATGAAATTAGCTTTTACAATAATAAAACTTATAAAAAATTTGCATCCCATTAAATTAGGATTTAAAATAATAAAATTTACTATAATAGAAATTATTAAAATTATATACATATATATCAACTTACCATAATAGGAATTATTAAAATTATATGCGTATATATCAACTTACCATAACATAAATTATTACAGTTAAATTTCATAAAAGATCAAGGATAGTCCCAAAAAATATTCATATATATTTTTGCATAAATATAAAATAACTTATCATAATAAAGACTTCTAAAATTATATTTAGAAATCAAAATACTATTCGTAAATAAATAATTTTATAAATTGATTTTTACCAATTTAAGATTTTCCATAAAATTTTAAATTATTGTCCTAATCAATATTAATTTTTTAACATATTTCATAGAAAAATTTTTACATGCCTAAAATTAACCTAAATAGATATTAATTTTTTGTAAAAATATTATCTTAATATAAATCCTACCAATCTATCTTCTATAAATTAATAACTCATTGGGAACAAAAAAGAAAGAAATACAAAAATATCTCATATAAAAAAATAAATTATTAAAAATAAATTTAACAAAATAATTAAAATTAATGTCTAAAAAAAAATCATAATACACACAATTTGAATATGGCGTAAACTGTCATGGTCATCTCCGTCCCTTTTGATCCGTCAAAATGTCTACAACAAACTAACAAACTAAAGACATAAAAAAATATCAACTAGACATCATAGTGGAACAAACATGACATGTCCAAAACAAAATAGACAACTTAGTAAATTGATATTTGGTCTCTCTCAATTTTTTTCACTCGCGTGGAAAATAATAATCAATTTGTTGAAAGGAAAATTTTATTATTCGAAAATGACACTGCCACCGATGTTGTTGGTGAGTACAACTTGAGAAATAAAGATATTTGCTTGCGGATTTGGTGATTATATGTGCATATATGAACATGCTATATTTGCGTTAGTTTAATTTTTTTCTAAAGGATATGAACAATCATATAAATTTAATTATGGAAAAGTAAACATTCTACATTTATACAAGTCCTTAAAATGAATATTTATCAACTATCACATGACTTACAATTTTTTTTTTTAAATAAAATTTGGGTAATTGAAATTACTCGCGTACATTAGACTTTTTTACAAAAAGTGAAGCTTTCATCACTCGATTAATGGACCGATTTTCTCAGCTCAAGCTAAGAGACTCATACCCACGCATTGTAAATAATCCGGTGTCGCTAGATTTATTTGTCCGATTAAGTTGTGAAAATTTTAAACAAACTTACAACATTTTTCCAATTAAAATGGTAAATTAAATCAAAAGGTGATACTAGCAGCTGTCGGTATATAATTCAATGTAAGTAGTTAATCTCTGATGTATGCTCTATGTATGTGATATATATGACTCATAGATACAGACACAGTTGTATGTATATCACACTGTCAAATTAATGTTAGGCATTGATTAAAGTCAGCTAGGCCATACTTGTCAACCTCCATGGAAACCTCTAGAGTCCCATTAGGAGCCCTCTTAACAATTTTTAAAATAGTGAATATAAAAACATAGTTTAGCATATATAATTATTAATTTTTTTTCCGTAAATTTTTACCGATAGATACTATTTTTCTTCCCCCAAACTTTTAATTGCCATTACACAATTTGTGGGAGTGTTGTGACTATTTCACGACCAAATCCTTTGAACAACTCCTTAAAAGGAAAGTGGTCCTTCTCCCTCTCTAATATGACAAAATCCTCAATTTATCCCTTTTTTGGATTTCCAAATTTTGTTCTTGTTCTCATTGGCCTTTAAAATTAGAGCTCAAAACTTTTCACTTTCGTTTTTATATGTCAAAACTTGCATATTTTCATAATCATACGATTTTTTTTTTTTTTGAAATTAAGATTTAATTTGGCAAAAATATCTTCCCTAATGTCTTGTAACTTGAAGGCATTATTCTTAGTCAAAGCACATCCAGGTCTCAGCAATAACTATAACAATTGTATAAACCAAAATAAACTGCAAATTCGAAAGTTATGGAGTAATCTAGTCACCACAAGATGCAACTTAAATTCTCCTCGTCTATAAATTATTAGTATTGTCTGACTAACGCATAGTTTTAGAATAAAATAAAATAAAAGTAAAATTTTCATAATTTGAACAAACATAGATGACTAGATTTGCCCCCCATCAAATTTTATCTTATTATTGCCCTTATAAATTGTAAAAGATAATAATAGTAATTTGCTAGAATTTTCAATCATTGAAGACCCAAAAATGTAAGAATTTAATTTAATTCACCAAAAGTTTGTGAGTTTTCATACACCAACATGCTTATATAAATGATAAATATGTATTTATGACGGTCATCGAATGTAAAAATGGACACATATCTTTCATGTAAGGCCGATGGTATATAGATTCTCTACATTAACGATAAATGAAAATTAAACTCAAAATGTAAAGTGTGCGATGCTAATTCATAAATCAAAATGCACCGATAATTTGTGAACGAGAGAGTAACAAAGAAAGTTATATCGACTCAGACTCAAGCGAATTCTATGGTAAGTTTCAAAATTATACCTCAATTTATTTTTTGGAGCTAGAAAATTTTATTTTCCATTTGCTATTCAAATTCCATCGATGTTCCTCACAAAATCCCAATAAGCTGAATATAATTCTCAGACACATTTTCTTATAATGTTTTTGTTTTCCAGAACTTGAAGATAGTATTATGGTCACAAGACTCACAACTATGTGCAACTTAACTAATAAATATAATTATAATACATAAAATTAGTGACTTCAAAGGTACCTCAGAATTAATTATTTTTGAGTGAAAATTTCCTACTCCAATTTATTTGTCCATTTTAATCAAATTCCGATGAGCTGAACTGTCGGCTAAGATGACGTCACTTTTACTGGGTTGGATTGGCGCGTGGGCCACAACCAGATCTCCTGCGGCGGGACCCACAAGCTACCGCTGCTCCTCTCTAACTATTGGCCCCATCACACGTGAATTCATCGCCCTAATCACACGTGTCGACATCCCATTGGATGACCCACATGATGTGATCGCCAACTCGCGTGCACATGGTAAGGAGCTGTAAATGGGACCATCTAATCAAACCATATGCCACATGGTTGTTTGTTTGAAGGTTACAATGTTCATTTTATCATCTTTTAATTTTAAAAATGGAATGTAATTGTTATTTTTAAATCCAACTTATTCATCATTTTGATCTGTATAAGTTAAAAATTTTAAGCTAAAAATATTAATTTTTTTTAGATATAAATAAATTATTTTATTTACTTAATAGTTGCGAACCAAATACATGCCACTTCGGTTTACCAATTAGAGAATGCCACGTTTAGGTTTAATAATATTTGTATTTGTTAATGTTATCTTTGGCAGTACAATGTTGTTACCACTTGGTACCAAATCTTCCCCTCAAATGTCGAACTTGTTGCAATAATGCAATTGGTTTTGATTTGTAAGACATCATTGTTGGAACAATCTTTCTTTTCTTTTTCTTTTATTCTTCTTTAATTTTTGTTTTCGAGTCTGTGATATTTTTATTAAAGGATTACATTATTAAATGTTGTATAGCTCAACTTTGGTAATACAATTCTCAATTTCCCGCATGTGTCATATCGTATATACACAGTGTGTTTATACCGCGTATGCAACAAAATCAATGGATATGGTGCAACAATCACGAAACATCCATTTGTACCCATGTTTTCGTTAAAATTTGACATCCAACCATATTTTTAGCAAAATTGTTCATGTGCGTATTTTCGTTAAAATTGTTCCGATAAAATATCCATTTGCTCTTGCCGCAAGCTCAACTTTCATTAGATTGATATGAATCTCAAACTGAATTTGGCTTACTAGAATGCCTCGTGACGATTCTCTTCATCCACAGTCTGCCCGAGCTCGATGCAGGCTTGGAGTTCTTATTAATCTCTTACCATGTATTCCAATTTCCCTAATTCAGTAGGATCCATATATAAAATGTCAGTATCTAATTCTGGATACTACTACTACTCACGTCTGCTTGCAACTTTTAACAGAAAAAAAAAATCTAAATTTTTTCAAACAAAAAAAATTGAGTGCATAAAACTTAAAAATTCTATTTTTTAGGCCAAAAACATAATAATAATAATAATAAAAGATAAATCTTGCTCATTATCAAGCGAGTAATACTAGGCTGACCAAAATTAGAAACTAAAATTAGGGACCGACTGACATACCAGCCTAATCAGTATTTCAAATAAGATATTAATTTATTTATTAAATGACATGACAACTGATTTGGAATACTGATTAGACTGTCATGTCATTTGGTCCCTAATTTTGGTATATAATTTTGTTCAACGTAGCATTTCTCTTATCAAACAAGCACTTATTAATTTGTTTATTAAACGACATGACAATTGATTTGGAATGCTGATTAGGCTGTCAAATCATTTGGTCCCTAATGCGTAGCATTTCTCTTATCAAACAAGCACTTATTAACAACCTCGAGTAGAGCGATTTGACGAGGAAAAATTAAATCAAAAATTTTTTCATTATTAATTAGAAGTATCCTTAATTCAATAATAGTGCTAAAATCATGTGATTGTGACGAATTAAAATCAAGTTTTGGTACTTCTACAGCTTTTAAGGACCAATATGCAAGTGTCGATAGCTTCTTGAACAAGAGCAAATCGATAATGATGACAAATCATATAATCGCCCCCAAGATTTAGTCATTTAGACGGGAAATAATATTCTTTAATTAGTCCACATTAAGCGAAAA
>MKEJ01100118.1:0-13155 GCA_001753735.1 Embelia ribes | reverse complement strand
GGGCCTTATAGTTATGCTGCCGGATTTTTGACTATTTATATTTGGGTTTGGATGTCTTTATTTTTGGTATTTATTTCTGCCGTGACAGGGTTGTGTTTGTGAGTTTGTATTTGTATTTCAACTCACTCCCTCGGGTTCCGGGTGCTTGGGATCCGGGGGCGTGACAAACAAGCTCAGTGTCCACCTGTTGTAAAGATCCATCTAATCCATTGTGTTCTTATGTTTAACTTCGATTCTATCATGCTAGAGAATGTTTCTCTTCGGTCATGGGAACCTACTCTGAGAGAAGAGAAATAGTAGCCTACAACATTATGTTAGGGATCAAAATCAAGACTTCTCTTAGATAGCGTCGATCTACCATCTACATATTAGACTAGGCCGATTATGATACAAAAATCATAATTACCCTGCTTGAGAATAGCAATTATAGGGCAAAGCAGCAAAATCTTCAAATTAACTTAATCCGAGAGACATTAGGATGGAATAATAGTCACCATTTTAATTTATTTTCCATTCCCTACTCTTTTATTTTCCTGAAGCAATTAAAGTGCCTGAATTTAAGATCCATAAAAATGCTGCTTTGCATTTTCATGTAGCACGAGCCTCGTTCGCTTCAAAGTGATGCAATGCACTCAATTTCAATTCTTGCATTGAGGGGTAGTGCTGCTACTTGATATGTTGAACGAGCTGGGGCAGGTGATGGAAAGTCTGCAATACAAAACCAAACTTACATCACTTAAATTCCCGATGTAAACATGCACTCCAGAGACTGAATAAGGTTTGAGTTTGGAAAGGAGAGGATTTGGAATCATGAGGTAAGTTTCATCACATAATTTGCGAGGGAAACAATACCTTAATTATCAAATCTCAAATCGCTATTAATCAAATTACTTAGATCAAAACGCAACATGAATGTATCCCGAGCTTTTCCATTCTTACGTAGTCGGAGAGAAAACAAAGGCGTTGCAGTAATATAACAAACAAGTACTAATTTGTGTAGTGTCCAAACGAGGCTTAAAGAAACATGGTTAGTCTGATAAAGGTAGACGGCAAACAGAATAACTTTTTCATTCCCCCGCTGAGGCTGAACCTCTACTGGTGTAACCCACACTACCTTAAAGTTGCTAATGATCAAACCCCCAAAATATTCTAGACAGCAAAATTGCCAATATATACAAAGGAAGTTTAGAACAAAGTTTAGGCAGCATTAGATAAATGCAAAATTTACACTAACATATTCTAATTCCATAGAACTTACATTTAGCATAGACTTCATTCACTTTCTTGAAGTCATCCAAGTCAGCCAACCTGTGACAAGAAAGGGATACTCAGCAACTAGTAGCTCAAATGTCCATGAGACTGTAGGTTCCGTATAACAAAAAGAAAAAAAAAGAAAAAAACCATATCACGTACATGATTGTTGTTTTCACTACCGAGGAGTAGTTGGCACCACCCGCTTTCAGAATCTCACCCATATTTTTCAAAACCTGCACAAGTTTGTAGCCTGTTAGCTACCTGTCTGCAAATCAATACTGCAAAGCTATGAACTGCACTTTTTTCTTCTTTATTGCTTTACATTATATCTCTCTGTATATATATTTTTGTGCATTCATTTGCTCTCTGTTTGTTTCTCCCCTTCATTACATAATACAGTGTTTCCTCTCAACCAAATAGGAAAAGCGTAACCAAGCTGTAACTGTCAATGAGCATGAATGCAACAAAAATAAGGTGCCACCCAAAAGACCTTTAGAGAAACCAAAATCAAGTGACAGATCTCAAAATCTAAAGAACATAAAGACAATCATTTACAAATAATAAAAAAGGGAAAGCCATGCAAGTGAAACAGTTTACCTGTTCAGTTTGCTCCTCTACACCCTCAGAGATGAACTTTCCTGTCTGCAAAAAGAGTTAAATGTTCATTTGGGCGACAGAACACTTCAAAAACAGTGAGAAGTTGTTTCCAAAAAGTAGAAACAAAGGGACACCAAAAATAAAAAAAAAAATTGCAATTTTACAAACCTCTGGGATCAAACCAAGAACACCAGAAACAAAAAGAAGGTTATTTGCTTTGATGGCCTGAGAATATGGTCCCAGTGCAGCTGGGGCACGGTCAGTTTTAACAGCCTCCTTTATACCTAGAACAAAAGCAAACCATGTGTCAGACAACAATAAACCACCCAAACCCACTTCGTGCAACTTTGAATACATGAAGCATATAATGTATTTGGCTAGTTTATTTGAGGTCAACAATGACTATGTGGCGTTTATGGCATTATAACTTCACTATCATATATTCGAACCGACTCTTTACAGTTTTCTCATGAAACCTCATTGTACACGGTAACAAAGGATATATCAGTATCATAAAACCATTTTTACCAAATGCATATGGCATGTTGCCGTAATGCTCAAAATCCCAGAATTGCTATTGGTTCTAAACGTTTATGCCTGACAGAAGTGTAAAGTTCACACAATATAAACGAAATTTTACTCTGCAACTAGCTATTTTGTGGACCAAGCAACGTTGCTACTTCATTGAAACCAAAAAGGAAGTGCACAGAAAATGCCTAATTCTATTAGGTGCCAATTTGTAGAGCCATGGTAAGCAGTTTTAGCGCTCTTGTGAGCACACATATTAGCCCAAAGTCCACATGGGAAAGAGGTATAACACTGTCACAAGTTGGGATTGCTTGAGTGGAAGAAAAATGGAAAGGGACCAGTACAGAGAACTACAACTTTTACACACACATTTATTACTTCTTCTGATTTGGTTAAATGAAGAAGGAAAAAGATGTTAGATGTCGGAGCGTTTCAGTGTTATCTTTTGGTTGATTATCAGTTACGAAAATAATTCATCAGCCCTTTTAGTTTCATTTTCGTCTCGTACCCAAACAATAGTCCGGAAGATAAGAGTATTAACCACTATAGCCAAACATTCACTACTAAAAGTGGGTATCAATTCGAATTTATTAACAAAAAAATTGAAGTGCCACAAAACTAATTACTCAAAAGCATTCCAACATAGAATATGGAAAATGTAAAGAAATGAACGACCGATCAAGAAACATGGATTTCTGAGCCCCTAAAAAGTTATGTCATTCCCCTTAAACAATATATCTGTTCCAAGGTAATGGTAAATAGGCTAAGTTTAACAAGCTAGGAGCTGATAGTCGTTCCAAAGAGCACTGTATAAATTAGCTTAGAAAACTAATTTTTTTAACAAAATTCATTTGAGGGAAAATTCCAAATTTGTTTAATTAAACTCCCAAGTTGGTTGTGGTTCCAAATTGCACAGAAGAAGGAAGGGCATCCTCCTTACCAGTGTTTCTATCCACTTTCTATTTCATTTAATTTCTTAAATTGGGGTAAAAAATGTATCACAACATTCTTTTTCTTTCTAGAAATTTGATGAGAATTGCAGCTGTATATTTTAAGAAGCAAAATCTACTGTCACAGTTTCCTGTAAATGTTACAATTTCTTTTCCATAAAAATTTATTAATATCTGTTAACCATTTGACTGGTTTAGATTAGGGCAGAAAACATATATATATATATATATACATTTTACTACTATATATATATCATTCATAATTATTTCCATATTTTTAAGAAATTATTGAGGAAGTCTGGGGTGTGTATTTTCAAAAATATTGATTTCTACAATTGAATTGAATATCTAGAAATTACAATTAGAAACTAAACGAGAAAGACCGGTGGGTGGGAATGCTCTTAAGAAAACCAAAACTTAATTTGATTTTATTGTTAAGAGTTCAACTACTAACATTTGTGTATTGAAAACAATATTGTTATTGAAAATCAAAAGTTCAATATTTTATTTTTTTTTTTCCGGCAAAACAAAAAACTAGTAAAAAAATTCTCAAAACGAGTATATTATTAAATAAAATAATGCATCACCAAGGGGCGGGGGTGAATCAGGTAATAATGATCAATCAACAGGGGCAAATCGGGAAACAGATAAAAGGTAAAGAAAAGAAGGAACTCACCGGAAATGGCATCTGTAGAAATGCCTAAGCAGGCGAAGGGTTTGGATGGTGAAGATGAACAGAGAAAGAATCTGGAGCCGGCGGATAAGCACCCGATGCCGGCGGCGAAGGTCGAAGCTCCCTTCCGCAGAGCTCCGACGTCTATCGCCGGCACCTGCACTGACCTGGCGGCGGCGGACCACGACATCATCTCTCTCTCTCTCTCTCTCTCTCTCTCTGTGTCCAGTGGTTGGTGTGTTTGGGGAAATTTGGTAAAATGACTCTAGCATGGACTTATTTGCAAAAATAACTTTCTTTAAATATTTTTTGTGAGAATGATCTTAATATCTATTTTTGTTTTTCTTTTCCCCCACACTTTTTTCTCATATATATATTTACTTGCTCCCTTTCTTCTCTCTTCACCCTTTATGTCTTTATTAAATAATATATCATTATAAAAAATTAGAAAGAAGTATTGACATATATATATATATATAAGCAAAAAGAAGGAAAAAATATATATTTTTTAATTATTTATTATTTTTCGTAATTGATTTGAAAAAAAAAAAAGAGAAAAATTAATAGACATATAGAGGGAGATGAAAGAGAGAGCAACTAGATGTATGAAAAAGTATGGAAAAAAAGTGAAGGGAATTTTACACATTTCATATCACAAAAAGTTATTTTTGCAAGAAGATAAATTATTCTTGCAAATATACCTACTATTATAATCATTTTATCAAATTTCCCATGTGTTTTTTAGGTAATTCGTATTTAATTAGACCCATTCCGTTATTTTTAAAATTTAATTTTTATTTGGTACAGTAATTAAATAAATTAAATTATTAGTAGTCTAAATATGTAATTTTGTGAAGTAAAGTCTATTAAATAAAAGCTGTAAGTTAGATAGGTCACCATTTTTTTTTTTTTTTTTTGCATTGATATTATCAAAATGCCATTAATTTAAAAATATTTTTAATCTACTAAAAAGTAACTTAAGAGAGAATGAAGAGGATATTTTCATATTTTAAATTGATTGAATTATTATAATGGTTTGTTTCTATAGTTTCGAATCTGTAATTTAAAAAAGGGCAAAAATAAAAATGGAAACAAAGATCATAAGAGAAAATGTTTTCTATTCATAAAAGATTAAATGGAGACAAAGATCACAAGAGAAAATGTTTTCCATTTGTAAAAGATTTGGTGACTTACGGCGAATTTGGGCTTACTTTTTGTTCGTTTTTGTTTAATTTTTTTAGCAATTGCACCTCAATATATTAGCTATAGTTTAAACTCTTCTTTAATAGTATTTTTTTTTATTTCCAATAGTAATCAATGTAAACATTAAAAGTTAATATTGCCTATTAATAACATACGTGAAATTAATGCATAGTAAAAAATAATACTTAATTAAAATTCTAAAAGTATTGAAATATAGAGAAGTAAAACTTTGGTTTTATAGGATTTAAAAATAGTTTATTATATTTAAGTGATAAATAAAGGAGGAAGTTGAGTGATTTTATATACTATTATACACACGTATGTATGCGCGCGCGTACACACATATATATATATATATGAGAACAGATCATGGGAATTTTTTTTTTACCAAAAATCTTATAAACTTTGTTGGCCGTTGGATCTGAATCAATCCAATGGCTATGATATATCCTATTTTCTACTATCTCTCTATTTCTTATGATATATCATCGATGTTAGATCGTTTCAGATCCAACAGGTCACAAAGTTTGTAAGTTTTTTTGTAAAATTTTTTATCCCTTGATCCGTTTCCTATATATATATATATTATGTACACTTTAAGAGGTTGGTCAGAGAGAGAGGGGAGAAAGGGGGAGGAAGGGACAACCTATTAAAGGCTTTAAAAAAAAAATTGTTTTTTGCCAACACTGATGGCAAAAAATAATACCACTTGGCTACTTTTCACCATTAGCAATGTCAAAAAATATTTAAAAAATTTACCATATATGTCGCTAATTCTAGTGGCGAATCATTAATATATTTCGCCATCATTAATGGCAAAAAATATTTAGGTACACCAAATCAATAATTTTTTTTGTTGATTTACTAATTGCGTAATATTGGAGCCCATGTTCCCCAAAATTGTAAAAAATCCTAAATTTTTCAATCACTCACGAGAACATTTATTTCTTTTCCACAAAATATTACTAATATATATAAATTACATCAAATGTCATTTCACAAAATTTAATATTTTAAATTTTTTCATAGAAACTAACACCAAACAAGTTTTCTTAAATAGAAAACTCAGCCTTAAAAAATACTCGACACTAGCTTTTAAAAAATGAAAACTGAAATGTTAAACCAAACAGCACCTTAATCAATACACAAACAAAGTACTCTAATTCTTGGGGAGTGCCTCCAAAATTTGTTGTTGGAATCGAGTTCTTTGATTCATATATTGAACTCATTTGACACCGTTTCCTGGTGACAGATCTGCATAGAGAAAGCAACTAGAAAATAGCTAGCTTAAAAAAGCTATGATTGGCAATAGATAAAAAGCTAGTTTTCATCAGAATTAGTGCTTGGCATTATCTTATGCTTTTACACTTTTCCAATCCAAGATAAATATAATACCTTTATCATTAATATATCATATAAACATGTATTTCATGCTAACATAACTAACATAAATCATTAACAATAAACGATAAACTTTTTAAAGAAATTTGTAGATCAACCGTGATAAACTTTTTAATGTTGAACTTACAATTAATTACCATTTGTTTTTGGGTATAATTAACCAATTGCAAAACAAATGTTGAAAATAAATTTGAGGCCTTGAACTAACCAAAGGGAAAATTAACCTTCGCGAAAAGTTATTAAATAGATAGAGGGCATTTTTGTCCATCATCATCATCATCCAAGTCTAATAATCCCAAAAAACTGAATGGGCGTATTTTTCACATAACTTGTAGGAAGTAGATTGTAAATGTCAAAGCAATAGCTTCCTGTGAGGTCATGCATGTGCACCATGTATCTACTAACATAGGTCAAAAGAAAGTATTCTAATTAAGGAATTACGGAGTACATTGTTAAAACTAATTTTGATGTAGCGTAAACACGTTGGAAGAAATAAATAATTTTTATTGATCCCTTCATAACAAGAAACTGTGGTTTATAAGGGAGGAAAGAGTCAAACTGTA
Source organism: Embelia ribes (assembly GCA_001753735.1). Lineage (NCBI taxonomy): Eukaryota > Viridiplantae > Streptophyta > Magnoliopsida > Ericales > Primulaceae > Embelia > Embelia ribes. The sequence goes on along the minus strand of MKEJ01100118.1, from coordinate 5,986 downwards.
ACTTATTGACAGTCTGTTAGACTAAGTTTTATACAGCCGTTGGATTTGCCTCTATTTGATCCAAGGGCCAATATTAAACATTTAAAACAAATAAAAAAAAATGCAGAGAGAACTAAATTGGAGAACTACGAGATGAGGAAAGGGCGGTATGTTGTTGCGGCAGCGGCTTGCCGGAATGTCGTCTGAATTGGATGCACATCCAAAATTGGAGTTTAAAGAGCCAAATCCCTTCCCAAAAAGCACAAAGAAATTGATTATATGGTAGGTTATTAAACAGATCCGAATGTTAATTGATTTTAACCACCAAAAATCAAAACATGCAGATAGTGGAAACTCATCATTATCACTATCATCATCAATCAAAAGTATAAAAATTAATAAAAGCTCCAAATTTAAAATTCATTGTTGAAGGTCAACACTCAAACCCACTTTTGTTATTCAAAACTTTGTTCAAGCAATTCGAGAGGAGAGAGAAGGGGAAAAGATTGGGAAAATTGGAGCAGTTTTGATTTTTCTCTACATTTTTTCTTCTTTGTTTTAATTGTTTAATATTGGCCCTTGGATCAAATAGAGACAGATCCAATGGCGGTAAAAAGGTCAGTATGAGAGACTGTCAAAAAGGCACAGTCTGGCTCCCTTCTTCCTTGTATACACACCACAAGCCTTGAAACAATAAGGAAAGAAGATCAAACATAAACAGAAAAATAAAAGATATCCGGAAATTATTCAAGAACTTTAAAAGATATGATTCTTTCAAATTGATCCTATCATTATGGTTGGATCTTACTCCAATTCATTTCGATTTTTGGCGATCAAAATGATCTATAAATTGGATACTGATTTCTTCCATGTAAATTTTGTCCATATAGTGAAATTCATTAAATTCTTATTTTTAAGGCAAGAATTAAGTAGGGAAAATTAAAAAAACTGCTAGTTTTTGGCTTCACGCTTTTCAGTGTTTTCCTCCAAAAAGCATGCTTTTTTAACTAGAAGGTTGTTTGCCAAACAAATCTTAGCTTTTAAAGCAAAACAAAAAAATATTGACAGAAAAAGATGGTGTCAAATGGGGCCATTGTTTCTTTTCCATGAATTTAGTCACATTTTTGCACCATAAATACACTTAGATCCTCTCCAGTGTGGACGACCAGAACTATCAAAGGACTGGTATTTGCAAGTCCCATCCATTATGGCTCCTTTTGGCAACAACTTTTTTTGTCAACTATTTTCATTTTTACTTTAAAAAGCTAGAGCCTAAAGGTGGTTGATAAGCAACTTTTTTAGCTTAATAATAATAATAAAAGACCACACTTTTTGGAGAAAAAAGCTAAGAAAAGAAAAAACATGAAACTAGAAATGGGTAGGCTTTTTTGTTTTTATATCCTCAAATATCATCTAAAAATAGGTTTCAGTGAATTTTGCTCTATGGACAAAAATGATCTCTTCTAGTTTTAATAATCTTCTCCCTAATACCTTAAATAGCTAGGCATTATCCTATCTTTTTCTCAAATGAATAAAAGAAATGTAACAGGGCACAAAGCCAACACCTCTTCTCCTTGCTAATCGCCTTAGTATTCTTCCTATGTGAAACAATATTTTCTTATTGTTTAGAAAAAAGGGAACTTAACCTAATTGATCCATTCTTTGCCACGTTTTGATTTGTTGGTGGGGAGCATGTCATGGAGATCAATAAGGAATATTTGGATCTTATGAGTTATTTATTTATTCAAATAAGTCGGTGTGTTTTATTTAGTTAATAAGTGATCTATTATTTCCTTGGGAATTTAATTAGGCTATTTAGTATTTCCTTTTATCCTTTATTGTAATTTTATTTCCTTTTCTAGAATTAGGGATTCCTTCCCCTACAATAAATAAGTCATAAGATCCAAATATTCTTTATTGATCTCCATCACCATGTGAGTATTAGCATATATATAAAGAATCAAAAGGATTTTCAAATTTTGAAAACTGACTAAGATTTATAGAGGTTGTCCCCATTAGGATAAATTCTTCATTTTCTACTAATCTATTCAATCTTTCCTCACTATTTCATTATATTAGCATATGCATCATGACTCATAAATATCCAAGAAGTGGTTTTATTGTACAGGTTAAGCTTTCATAAGTGCTTTTCTTTGTTAGTAAATTCCTGCCAATCACATAAAAATATAATATCTAGCGAAAAAATAAAAAGAGAGAATATGAGGCGGTGATGATTATTGTAATCAACCAATGCATATTATTCACTGGTTAATTTGGCAACAGTTCCTTTTCTGTTTTTGTTCCCTTCCTCTGTTATTCGTCGCCTATATCTGATGTTGATTGAGGATGAAGCAACCCACGTTGGCTGCTAGTTATTAATCTTCTTCTACAATCTCAAGTTTTTAACTCTCAATATATTATGACACGTTTCTAAAGCTTTCGATGTCCGTTAAAATATTATTTTTACACTTCTTTCAAATTTATGCATAACTATCCTTATCAACCACGTAATGATATCGTAATCACAGTTGATAAGCCTATAAATTTCCTTAAATTGTGTTATTTTGCTTATGTCTATTATAGTCAATATGGATCAGAAAAAACCAAAATAATTCAGCTAATGCAAAACACTGACTTTTGTAAAAGCTTAATTTGTTACCGTACACTCGACTGCAACTTATTTCAAGCTAGCTTTTTTTTCAATTCTTTTTCTAAGCAGATCTTTCACCAAAAAAGCAGGTGCATATGAGTCCTAATAACTATCCCAAAAACACTATAATTCAATTAATGGATACGAAATAGGTTTCCATCTTCAATAACCAATCCTTTAACCCCCCCAATTTCTGCGTGATTGTCAAAGGTGGAAACATTTGTCATTGATGGATGTCAGTGCATCCTTACCTACCTTCACTAGCAAAGCATCACATTTTGGGGGGAATTAAGCTTGAGAGAGGAAAATACTGTGGTATTGGTGACTTGACAAATATGACTGATCAAAATGGTGATGAAAGTGCATTAACATGCATAACAAATATATGCAATTGCAGCAATTTCATGCGAATAAAAAGTATTGACAAATTTCTCATTACGCTAATGAGTATGTCTCAATCATAAAAATGTTTCTAACCCAACATTTTTATATTCAATCCGTCTAAAAGAATAGAGACACTTCATCAAGTCATAGATTTTAACAAGGTCTCACTGGAAGATTTGCACTGGAAATTTCTTAAAGAATTTTCAATGCAGCCTATCAATGGGGTTGACATACAACATTTTGTATTCTGATTCAATATACTTCCATATTTGTGATAAAACAGTGTTGCACCAAATGGTATCCAACAACATACGGAGAAGGCTACTTTTAACCCTTCCTTTGTAATATACAAAAAGTGTACCATATTTTATGTGGACTGGAGAAGATCTGAGTCCCAATAGTGGGTATAGCCCAGTAACAAACCTGATAGTACACATTTAATGAGATAAAATTTGAGTGGGGAGAACTATCAAGGAACAAAGATACCATGTAGGGCATCAGATCACAAATTAGTAAATTCTACTATGGTTTAAAATTTTATTGCCACTAGTGTTATTAAAAGCTCTCTAGGCACTCCCCTAGGCTCTTGGGCATGGCGAGGCAAAACCAAGGCACCTCATAATGGTCAAGGCGAGCAAGGTCACTAAGGCGCACCTAGCTAATACACTAGTAGGCCTAAGGCGATAAGGCGAGCACCTCACTCACATCATGATATTTTTCTTTGCTCTATTTTTGTATATATGTGAATTTTATGATACAACATATTATAATCGTCAATCGTTATTACTTATCAAGGAAATTATCAATAGTATAATTACATAAACGAGGTTACGTATCATAAATCAAGATTCTACCAACAATTCCACACACTTATAACACAAGAAGTTAAGAATGTAATGAGACTATGCAATTTGTTGGTAAATAATTAGTGCCTTGCTTCCCTAGGGCGAACACCTTAGTTGGTGCCTAACTTGGCGCCTCAAGCGATAAGGGGTCTTGGCACCTTAAGGGCACCCAAAGCTTTTAACAACATTGATTGCCACACGCTGCAATTATTCTCAAGTTAGAAGGAAATGATCTCAAGTTTACGTCAAGACATGAAATTCATCACAACAAAATGAAGCAACATAGGTGAAGATAAGATCTTACTTGCCGTTACTATTTTGAGCCTTTATCTTTCCCATCGTCCCCAACAGCGTCCGTGACAAGATCCATTGGTCTATGATCCATAACCTCATCAATGATCCCAAATTCCTTTGCCTCCTCTGGGGTCATGAAATAATCTCGGTCCATATTCTTCTGAATTATATCCACAGACTGCCCTGTATGCTTTGAATACAACGCATTCAGCGAATCCCAAATCCGAACAATTTGCTTTGTGTGAATTGTCATATCTTTAGCCTGGCCGCTGTACCCACCTGAAGGCTGATGAATCATTATTGTTGCATTAGGGAGAGACCGCCTCTCACCCTTTGCACCAGCAGCTAAGAGGAGAGAAGCCATGGAAGCAGCTTGACCCATACATATAGTATTGATAGGAGATCTAATGTACTGCATCGTATCATAAATCGCAAGTCCTGTCCAAAACCATATATATCAGAAGTGTAATACTGACTTACAAATATAATAAAACAAATTCAATAATCCTCCTCTCTAGTCCTTTTTAATTTGTTTGTATCTCTTTCAATGACAATCAAAAGTCTCATGATTTAGTTATTGAGGATTGCGTAAAAGTCATAAAAGAAGGATCTAGTTTGACAGCAAAATATTAGCCTTGCTAGCAAACAGAGCATGAAATTCAATTTCAAAAAAGTGAAATGAAGAGAGGTTGAGCCGATGTTCTTTCTCTTGTTCCTTTCTCCCATATATAGAGAAAAGGGAGGCAATTTTTAGTCAATGAAACCAATATTTTTCTCATCTTTAAGAAATTTCATTTTCCATCCATTTCTTTTATTCAAGTCTGGATTTTAAGCCTCCCAATTGTGCAATGACAAATTAGCCTAACAACTGAACTAGGTATAACCTCGCACTTTGAAAGAAGCAAAAAACAAGCGTTTACAAAAAGAACATCCAAATGGAAACACAAGTTCCAGGCTTCAAGCATCATGCATAACATTGCACAATTTTCAAATACCGTAGGCTTAACTGAGATTTCAGAAATTAAGAAACCATTTTCTAAATGGTTGAGGTAGTTAATACAAGAATGGTGGGAGACCCCGAGATTGCGAAGAATAGATAAACTAAGCAATAAGAACATCTATTTGTTATATAAACAATTTGCAAGAGAACCCACTTCGAACATTACATAGAGAAAATGTAGTATTTGCACCGAAACATTTGGGTTCAACTTGTTTAAACGCTAAACACTTTTTGCGCAAAATTTTACCATGTGTTACTTTTTCCATGTATATAACTTGTAGCATCTACTCTATCATTCCCTTTTCAGATATTGCAAGAACATTAATCAAAACAGGTTTGGATCTTAAACGCTTATTCAGTTTCAAAGTAGTGATGCGGCCACAATCAAAATTATGGTGAAGCCAGAATTATTACTAAAATCATTAGATTAGACAGAAACAAACAACCCACGTAATTTCAATTTGAAAGTCAAGTTACATCAAAATTCTTCAAGAAAAAATCATAAATAAAATAGTTTCTCACTAATTTGATGCAATTAACATAGGCAGCAGCTATGTACAAGACTTGAGAGGCCAAGCTATGGCGCAACTAACTTTTCAGATCTATCATAGCACCCCTGTATCTTCTCAATAAAACATTTAACCTCTTTAAACACCCCTAACCTCCTAGCCAATTTCATTTTAGCTGATCCCCCTCCCTTTTTAATTAAAATCTCAGCAATGCCAATGAAAAATAACAATGGTGTATGATTGCTTGCCACAGAAATAATTAACAAAATAAGCTCACAAGTACTTACTCCCACTAGAGTCACTATTTTAAGCCACTGAGTATTAA
>MKEJ01100114.1:0-16307 GCA_001753735.1 Embelia ribes | reverse complement strand
TATAGTTTGCACACGGGCTGCCCAGTCATCAAGGGCGAGAAATGGTCGGCCACAAAGTGGATCCACTTGCGGTCCTATGAAGAATCCAAAGAGCCCGTGAAACCAGATTGTTATGATGAAGACGTCGACTGTGCATTATGGGCCAGTGCTGGGGCGTGCGAAAAGAATCAAATGTATATGGTGGGCTCGGGATCTAGTCATGGACATTGTAGGAAAAGCTGCAAGGTGTGCTAATCGTAGGGGACGAGAAAAATTGTTGTTCAGTACCGAGTATCAATACAACCGGATCAGACACCGATATGCATGTCCGCAATTGTCAGAAAACTCTCCCGGCCTTTGTATTGCTTCATTTCGTTTAATTTGTTTGTTAATTCTTATTTCTTTTTCCCATGCAGTGATGGAAAACTTTGAAACGAAAACATAATAATATTTTGTGCTCTTCTAGAATGGGAGAAAATCTGCAAAAAAGTTCGAATAAATAAGGGAACAAATGCCTAATACAAGAAAAGAAAAGGTACTCTAAAGAAGAAAACAAGAAAAAGTTAAAAAAAATAAAAAAGAAACATTTATAATATTTTGTCACCCCGAGTTGAGTTAATATATGATCACGACTTATATATGCGCTGCTTCGCACCATCCCAGTTATTTTCTCTCAACCAAAATGAAGAAAATAAAATAGTTAAAAGTTAAATCAAATAAGTCACTGAATCTGGATGATATACATATTGAGAATATCATCCAATTGTTCCTAAATGGGGATCCAAATTTCATGCATCTCTTGCCTACTAACTTGCTAAAAAAAAGTGATTAAACATGATTTATTTCTTATTTTTGTGACTTTTTAGTAGTACGGAAACTTCTCATAAACGAGTTTTATAGTAATTACAATAAACATACAAATTAAAGTACAGGGGAATGCAAGGGAAGAATTTATGTTTGGAAAATGGCAAAAAATCTACCCAAAAAAGTTACTGAAATTCTAAGCTCTCGAAAAGCTCACAACCCATAAGCCCATTCTCGGATCCCCCCTAAACAATGCCTTAGCGTTTCCTTCGGAACCATCTTTGCTTTCCACCATAACACAGCAAAAACACTTCCAAGAAAATAATACCTCTGTTAATATAATGGACTAAGAAAATTCAATTTATCAACAGAATTTTCTCCCTAAGTTTTCCTCTTCGGGTTCGTCCTTGTCCTCTCGTAACATTGCCTAATTTAGGAACCTTGTTTGGGAGAACATGTTTTCGTAATAAGGAAGTAGTTTTTTCTGAAGCTGCTTCTTCATCGTTGTCTGAAAAGTCTTTCACGGAGGCTGTGTTGGGTAGGGATAACAAGATACAGTCAGACTTTCCCGAGGCTTTTAATGAGTATTTCAATTATTCAGATCTTTATAGCTATCGGTTAATTTGCTTCTACTCGAATGTCATGCTTTTTGATTATTTATGTTAGTATATTGTTCACAAACTTTTTTCTTCTTGGAAGGCTTGAAAAAAAAAAAAGAAAAAGAAGAAATAGACTGGTCTAACAAACCATTGAGAACTTTTTTTGCTCTTTTATTTCATGTCATAGCATTTAGAACAGCAAAATCATGCAAACATCTTTTTACAATTGAATACAGATCCTCAAGGGATGTATAAATTGCTTAAACGAGAAAAGTAAAATAAATAAAAAATTAAATGGGCTGTGAACTCAAATACCTCAAAGCTGAAGTTGTTGGTAATTTTTGTAGTCAATTTCTTTCAATCTCACACAACACAACAGATTCTCTGGCAAATCTTCTGCCTTGTTTCCCTATTCAAGTTCATAACAAGTTGAGAGCAATATACATACAGATTTGTATAGAACTGCACAAACATCTGTATTGTTAGATCATTTGAGTTCAAGACTGCGTGGTTAGACCTTGTGACTTGATTCTTCAACTCACATATTCTAACGACTGACTGATTGGTTTGTTTGGTTGCAGCTTTTAAGCAAATAAATCAGCCTATTTCAAACTAAGAAAAAAGTTTGATATATTTAGCTTATTTTGGCCAAAACAATAAATAGTCTCATTTTGAAAGTTGAGCAGTAAAAAACAATGCATCTTTTAAGCAAAAAAAAAAAAAAGAAAAAAGAATAAAAACGTTGTTACTTATAAGTTGTAACCAAACAAGCCCAATGTAGGTATTTGTACAATTTCCATTAACGATTCTTGGTATGTGTTTCATTTTTCAAAATTTTAGAAAATAGTAAAGAGTGAAATGATTAGGCTTACTTGATGATTTATTGTAGATGAAATAATTGAGTACCTGTATTGTAAGTCCAAAATCCAAGATGCATAGCTTCAGCCTCTCTTGAAATGCTTCAAAGCCTTTCCTAGGGATATAGCCGAATCTGTGCATATCCAAATCAATCTCCAAGTAATTTTCACCCTGTTCATCAATAAAAAAATAATTTTCGTATAAATTATCAAAATCTCATAAACTTGCATCGAAAGGAAAATGGAAGAAAGTAAATATAGTGTTCCTTTTCAGATTACTATTGCAAGTCATAATTTAATTGTTACCAGATAAAATTCATGTTGAGGACGCGAGAGAACAGGCTTTTCATTGTAAGCACTCATTAGTTTCCTTTCAGCAGGGCTTAAATGGAGATCTTCGATGTTTACCACTCGACCCAATATCTTCAATCTTTCCCTAAAAGGTGAAATCGTATCTACCGGAAAACCTCGGATCCTTTCTACTTCATCATCAATTAATCTCTATATAGAAGAAAAAGAATGAAAAAATGAACATATTTACCATTTCTTGAGAACAATTGTACTTGAAACATGACAAAATAAAAAGAAGAAAAAACACCAACATACCCTCAGATTTTCTTGAAAATGAAGTGGAAGTTCTTTTGAATAGTTTTCCGATAGCTTGAAGTACAAAACAAAGCTCATTCCTTCGCCGTCGTTTTCACATTGAAAGATTTTAGGAGGATAGAGTGGTATCTAACAAAGAAATAGAGAGGCATATAATCAATGAAAAAGTGTTTGATAGCTATAAATCCAACCAACATTGAGCAATATGGACTAAAATTTCGTTAGAGTTACAAACTCAAGTAACCATTTCATAAGGTAAAGTAGTAAATAAAATTCTTATATGATATGAAAAATAAACAACCTGAAGGTTAACAACAAGAATAGGCGGCACTTCCGCGAATGAATTTGAAGGAGGAAGTTCCACGAAACGAGAAATATGGTCGATTTTATGCGGGGATAAGAATACATCAACACCAAAAGGAGAAAATGCTGCACAGTTTGAGGCAAATTCTTTCTTTTTATCCCTGTCGAACAAATTAAGCAAACGCAACACTGATTTCTGGTTATAAAAGAACTTAACTCTTACAAAGTACCTACTTCGTAAGTGGCAGAATCGTATAATTTTGTCTTACCTAAGGTAGTTTGGTCCTCGAACTTTAAACGCACTGGGCTCTATAGGTGACCAACTATCAGAAAGTACCTTTTCTAACGGACAGAATGGGATTTGGGACCCTGCTATTGGTCTTTGAAGGAGGGCTTTTGGTGACACTACGGCGTAAATAAGGAAAAAAAAACAAAAAAAAAAATGAGTGTCGTGTTCAAGGTGTGCTACATTTATAACAAATTAGACAATGTGTCAACTTTGGAGCAAAATGGGTTGATGATACTAACATAATGAAGGAGTAGTGTGTTCATCCGGTTCAAACAACGGGACTTTTAAAGCTGACTTTTTCCTTGTGCTCGGAGGGCTCGGTCTTGGGGGTGTTCTCTTATCTTCCGAGGGAGGAGATGAAGCAAGACAAGGTAAACAAGAACTCGAAAGAAGCCCACAGTTGTTCAATACATCATTTGCATCATCTCTCTCGTGTCGAGTAGAAATTTTGTCCAAGAAAACCAAAGGCTTTACTCTGACTTGAATATCATCCGGGTTCAGTTGAGTAGCATTTTCAATTCCTATGATTTTGTTACATTGGGTGTGGTGTGGAAATAATGGTGATAAATTAGCTGGTGTCAACTCGTTATCCGCGCCACGGTGAGATACGTCAGTAAAGGCTGAAATATCAATTAAGATGAACAGAAAGTTCAGATAGGTTGAATTGTTCATACAATCAAAACAAATAAGTAAATACGCATATTTAGATGCTTTTTATATGGCTCAAGTGAAGTTTCGCATACCATCTTGAACACTGTGGAAATCGTCATCGGACTCGATCGCTGTTGCAGGGTCAAACCTTGACTCTGCATTGTTAATTGGAAATTCGCAACGATAACATACCAATTCGAAGGCATACGAAGTGAAAATCTTAATAAGTATAGAGTCCAAAAAGTGCTATGATTATTAAAAATACACACAAAACCAAGGATTTTTACAAGGAATTATTAGGCTTCCATTTATGAGCGCATTTAATCACATTTTCATAATTATATTCAAGACTGCTTTGGCTGCAGCTCATATGTAGATACTTTGAGCAGAGAAAACCACATTCTTTACATATACCAAACATACAACTAGGTACCAAAACCAACCAATTTTCAAAATTATTTACCAAAGCCAGATTATTTTCAAATTATTTACCCAAAAAGCTTGTTGACATGAACCCCATTGCTAATTGCGTGTTAACTGAACCTGACACTAGCAATGGCAGGTTCCTTCACTATCATACCTCTTTTTTAATATGAATCAACCATTGCCAACGACAGATTCATAAATACGCCGTTGACAATAATGGATCCATGTCGAACGAAGCGTGCTTACTGTGTAAATAGCTTTAAATAAGTGACTAAATAGTCAGGAAATAGCCTGATAGTTCCAGTGCTCTCGATACTCTTGTTACTAAATATCAAGGTTTCAAAGAGTGACGACAGTTACTGCAACGGCAACGGTGTAACAGCTTCGGAATGTAAAGGCCGTAACACAACAGTTACCGAAATCGGAGCCGCAAAATTTTTTCATCCTTACAATTTTACTTTTTTTTCCCGCAACCGCTTGTAATAGCAGTAACGGACTGATACAGTTCCATAACGGTCGATACGTAACGGTTCATGATGTTACGAACGATAATTTCATTCTCACAATATACAGACCCGTACCGGTGGCGTTGGTGACTGAAACTGTTAACCAAGTTTTAGAACTTTGCACTCTCTCTCTCTCTCTCTATATATATATATATACATAAGCTATTTACTATCTGTAATTAGTAGTCTTAACAGTTAGCAATTAGAGACCTGGAAATGTAGCATTGCGGCACCACTGCTGATCAACCTCTGTTCTCTTCTTCACTACCATTACTTTTCTTCTTCTTCCCCTTCTTCTCCTCCTTAATAAAGTGCAATTGTTCTTTGGGAGACCTAAACAACCCCACTGTTTAGACCCGCACCCTCCCATTCTCTCTCTCTCTCTCTCTTTCTCTCTCTGGAGTCTGGACTGGTACGATCAAGTGTGTAAATGTAGAAATATAAAAAACGGTTGACGGTAGCTGAATTCGCGTGTGCAATAATCACATAACGTTATATGTAAAAAATGTATACTAGTACACAATATGCATACATATATATATATATATATATATATATATATATTTGGGTGTGTGTTATGGGAGTCAATGAAAGCGCAGGTTTGAATGGAACCGGGTTGATAGCGTACGCACCTGGTGGGAACGCTGCTGGCATTGGACCTGGTTTTCTGGGACTAGTCCAATGCCACGTGTTCATATACGAAGGCTTTGCTTATTTTATACGACCTGTATAATAAGTCCTATATATCGGCCTTGTTTGGTTCCCGTGTAAATATGTAAAAGCACTTTTGCTTATCTTCTTTACTTGCACGGTTGCAACTTCAAGCTTATTCAATTTTTTATTTATAAGTTATCTATTATTTGATTATTTAATTTTTAAGTTAAAAATCTGATAAGCTGAAAGTATAAGCCGAAACACTTGCCCTAGAGTCGTTAACATCTTGACACGTCAGAAAAGTTAGCCCCTGGTCTATCCGGCTTGCTGACGTGTCATTGAAACAGAGGTGTAAAATAAGATTGGGATATTTCCTGGTTTTTTGTTACATAGGAGTGTTACTTTTAAACTTAATTAAAAAAAAAAAAAAAAACTAAACTTTGAAGAACTTGTTTTTTTTTTCAGTTGAGTCATTTTGTATTATGATGCAATAGGTTGAAAACTTTAAAACAAATGCATTTTATTTGTGTTAAAATTATTTTTTTCCTAAAAGCTGCAATAAAATAACAAGTTTCTAAAAGATGTTCAAAGAATAGATACTCGGAGAGAATTATATAAACTTTCTATTATTACAATTTATTCACATCTATAAGTGTGAATTATAGCAATGAAACCCCTAGTTTTAAGTGTGAATTACAAAGTTTTGAAACGGGTGTTATGGACTACCAAAGATATATGGGCAGAGAATTATGTACATAAATAATATAGATAGTAGTGTCATATCATTTTTTTTCAAAATGGGCTAAAGGTCATAATAAATTTTATGGGAGGCGAACGATGCATAACAATTGTTTTTATACCAAGAAATAAGTTACGAGAGAGATTTTTTCAAATTATGGGAGTCAAACTCATGGAATCTTCCTTGTAAGTGCTTACGGAGTGTGCATTTCTCACTTCCTTGAAAATAAGGTTAATACTATATACGTTCTAGAAATATTTACATCCCAATATATAAGTCTATTTCTTTTTTTAGGAAAAGAGTTTAGAGAAATTTTTCTTATTATACTAATATTTAATATGACAATTTTTTATCAACATCAATCACTTTTTACAATATCAAAAAAAAAATATTTTTTCTGATAATTAAGGGTATTTTTGAAATAGTAGCAATAAAATTAATTTCTCCATCCTTATTAGATGCAAGTTTTTAATCCAAGTGAAAAAAGAAATAGGCCTATATTTATGGGATGGAAAGAATATACATTATTTACTAGCAACGATATTTGTACAACTTTGATGCTTGATTGTCGACATAAGAATCATTTTTCTCGTCATAAAAAAAAATTATAAATCATAAAATCTATCATTTTCTCTAAAATTTAGAAAACAAACGAGTAACTTTTCAAAAATTGAATAACTATTAATGCCTAATAGTAAGGATTAAGGGGCAGCCGCCTAACACCTAACAGATTTTGCCAATTGCATAAAAATTGTTTATTTTAAAATTAGATAATTTTTTTAAAACTTAAATTTTAATTTCAGTTGCTGGTTAAAAAATCAGTGGCTCAGATTCATTAGGCATGGTTTGCCTAGCAATACTGCCCGACAGACCCCCTCATCTCTAATCGCAACCTTGTTACCACCAAACATACCTTGGCCCAAACTTTGGGGACCATTATTGTAATACATTCCGTCTATAATACCATAAGAGTATTTATTTTATATTTTTTCTTAAAATTTGCTAGATAGATGGACATGTTATAATCTTCATCATTGGTTTAGTGCATGGGTTTATAGTTTTGCGAGCTGTCTTTTTCTCTCTCCCTCTCTAAAACCAGTCACGTGCAACCTCGGGTCTCTCGGACTCACCTAGTCCCTGTCGAGCAAACCCACACCCATGTGATCCTCCGGTCCAACTTTGCCCCTCTATGTCCTCTAAATTCCCAAACTGCCACTATTCATTTTGTCGTATGAATCTAATGTAGTGTCCCTTACAAGATAAATGATGGGGTGAATTGTACTAATGGTCCCCGTAGTTCGAACAAAATTCTATTTGGACCACATAAATTAAATTTTTACACTCATTGGAGAACAAAGATCTGTAATTCCGTATTTACATCCGAACTCCTGACGTGAGTTATTTATCTCCCATTCCCTTCTCATGACAGAGAACCAATGTCTTCTCCCCCATCCTACCTCTGAGTTCACCCGCAAAATAAGGGGATTGACACTTTTTGATGGCTAAGTCAGATTCTTGTAAGAATATAGATGATATCATCTGTTATTTATAATGTGGTATATTTGGAGAATAAAATAGTACTTTGTGTCGTATTCCAAACCTTATCCCGGTAATTTTCCCACATTTATCGGCATGACCCCATAATACTTTGTGTACCCCATACGTTCGGGTTTGTATGTTTATATACTCATCTTTGATAGTCCCTAAATTTCTAAATATGGTTATTTGGTCTCGATGTTTCAAGAAAAATGCCATTTTTGAACCTTTCACAAACCTTTTTTAGTATTAAAACCTTAACATGCTAAAACATATAGAGAAGGTGACAATAGAAATGGTCGTAAAAAGACTAATATATCTATAAATGAACTACAAGTGTGTCACTTAATATATTTTTAATTGTGTGGAATAACTTTTAACCCATAATAAAGACTAATTGCAATATGTACTCAAAGTTTGGGGAACATTGGTATCTCAATTCAAAAGATTGAAACCTTGAGGATCCTTCCTATTATTATTATTATTAGCTCTTAAAAATAGGTTGTCTGGTATATATAATAATAGAAGAAATGTCTAACCCAACCCTAAATAAGAAACATTTTTAATAAGAGTGGGTGAAAGAAACATTACATAATAATAATTAATAAAATGATTTTGTGCCATAATGTTCTCTCTGTCACCGTTTACGTATACGTTGTTGTTGTAAGATGTCTCAATTACCCCATGATCTGGCCACGTTGATGGAGATATTTCCAATAGAAAAGTCATCTTCCACATAATAATAATATTATAACAACGTTTTCCATGTCAAAATTTCAAAATTTATTTTCCAGTAGTTTGTAGAGTGCTTAAATCCTTCCAAGAAATTAAAACAGGGCAAACAAATAATTATATTAATCATATCAATAATGATACAATAGTTTTTTTTATATATAGAGTTATAGGAGGAATAATTAAGTAAATATAAATAAAAATTTAGTACATGACATGAAAATTCGTGCCACCAACTTGCATGCAAAGAGCTAATGTAGATTGCGATTAAGAAGCATTGTTAAGATGCCAGACTACGTGATTTTCAAGTAAGTGTATTTTTTAACTTGAGCGTCACATGTTTTTGGTGTCCGACTACATAGCTTTCAAGCAAGCATGGAGTAGGAGAAGGTGACCTCTGGAAGGAATGCTAGACTCAATAAAACCTCGGTTGTGACATACCTCAATATTGGGATTATGGTGTCGGATCCAAAATATTTAATTAAGAGGACCAATTGTTCTACGTAGACAGTTAATATTTTTACTCCAAATTTTTTTACCAATTCTCCATCCCTTGTCCTACTTTTGGTCCACCTATGATTGAGAACAAAGACCTTAACGAAAGTGCATCATGCACAATTAATTCTCACTAGCAAGTTCAAAAATCGAAATTCGAGCTCCGCTTGTTTATATTCGAGGCAAACTCGAACCCAGTTTTGTTGAGTCCAATTCGAACAGCTCATTAGCAACTCGTGAGACCTAGTACACACTATACAAAAGAACAAGCGGAACAAGCCTTATGATATGTGTGTGCTTAATTTCATATAAAATATTTTAAGAAGGCTAAGAGTCATATAATTTTTTTCCTTGCATTAAGTTTTTTTCCACAATTTACATTTAGAAAAAATTAGAAAGAATCTAACATGGCTAAAATTTGATTAAACAAATAAATCAGTGTCATTCTTATTTGAAATTTCAACCCCATTTTTTTACCTGATAGAGTCTTAATTGAGTCAATAGTACAGTATACATCTAAAAACTAATTACATTAAAAAAAAAAAAAAATCTTATTATATTCTTCTTAATACAACGGATAATAAAATTAATTATATAGATAAGAATGAGTGAAAATTAATTTTCTTGTGAATATTATGTGAAAATCTTCATAATTTTTGTGCTTATTGAATTCAAATGAACAAATAGGTTGCTGAATTAGAAAACACAGCTCGCGAATTTATTGTTGTTACTAAACAAAATTTTCCTTCATTTTAGTTAGATATATATATATATATATATATATTTGTATATAATTATTTTTGTTCAGACATAAATATTGACTGCGGTCATAGGCTTAAACCTGCCGTCAAAGCAAGATTTTAAGAGAGAGGATAAGGAAGTGATTTTTCAATTTTTTTTTATTAATTTCCACAACAATTATAAGGTGAATTACATGAACGGTCCATACAGTTTTACCCAAACTTTATATGGCCTAATGTTTCCGTATATTTTTTTAAAAATTAGCATACTCAAATTTAGGGGTTGCTTCTTTACAGTTTCAAAGTGAAAAAAAAGCAAACTTTTTTTAAGTAAAAAATTGGCACTTCCTAAGGTTGCGTAATTTTTGAAACGAAAAGCCCAAAACCTTAGTTTGAAAATTAAACACCCAAATATAATATTACAACGGAAATAAATGATGAATTTGAAAGTTACAACTAACCAAACTTTTATAGACGATGTCAACATGAACGAGTATATAAAGTCTAATTTTCCCTTAAAATAAGCTTTGATTGGCTCACATCTTTTCAGAATACAATGGCTTACAACCTTCAAAAAGATAGATTGTGTAAGCTAATGGATTATTATTAGAGTAAAGATGTACATACAAATATGTACTATATATTTTGTAAATAGTTTTGGTTAGCGATATCATGAACTTTGATCTTCTACTTAAACGTAGGAACAAATTTATAAGATTTACTTCATCTGTTTCAAAATAGATATCATTTAGATTTGAGCCACACTAATTAAGTAAATTATTAAATAGTTTCAATTTTAGCAAAGAAAAATTATATTTTGCCCAAATACCTTTCATTAGATGCTTAATTTCTATGAGGTGATTGGAAATTTGCTCTGGATAAAATGAGCAACATTAAAAAAAGATTAATAAATACATTATTAATTTTCCAAAGCGACATTTAATATGAAATAAGTTTTTAAAATAACATTTATTTTGAAAAGGAAAAAATCGCAATCTAAGAAATATGATTTTGTACATATAAAGTATGCCCGAATTACTAACATGCATGCATGCATATCATTGTAAATGTGATTGGAGTAAAGCGTACATATAAACTAGTTATACCAAAAATTTATACAAATTAACTTTATATAGTTAACTATCATTGAGATCACTCACTTATTATATAGGAAGATAGAGAAAATTTAATGATATTGTTAATTATGAACTTAAATAAAGCTAATTTATATAAATTTTCTGTACAACTAGTATATATGCATATTATTATATTTGTGGTTTATACTATGGAAGCCAAATAGATTTTAGTTGCAAAAATGAATACCATTTTTGTAATTAATCCTAATTTATAGAACTCAATTGTTGAAATTCAAACGCTTTAAACCAGATGTGCTCTGCAGCTGCTGTGTCATTGTTATCGCCTCCCTCTCTCTCTCTCTCTCTCTCTCCCTCCTTTTCTCCTTTGTGGACGCTGTCCTTTGTTTCCGTTATTAATTTGCCTTCTCATGCAACATCGCTAACCTATACATACAGGCGCCTATATAGAGAGAGAAAGAGAAAACAAAAAGGATTTAGTAATCATTAAAAATCCATCAAAGTCGCGGGAAAATCGAGTGCAGGGGACAGAAATTAGCACTACTAATTGCTGAAGAAGGTGAAGATTGGAGAGAGAGAGAGAGAGATGGAGCAAGAGCAGAGCATAGATACGGATAAGCTGAGCTACGAGATTTTCTCAATCCTCGAGAGCAAGTTCCTATTCGGCCTCGACGACCGGAACCTCTGGCCGGACCTCTCCCCCTCGGCGCCGCCTTCCGACGGCGGAGTCACGGCGGTGAAGAACCAGCGGGGCAAAATCTGCGTCCTCAGCATCGACGCCGGCGGCATGAGGAGCATCCTGCCCGGAAAAGCCCTTGCCTACCTCGAAACTGCAATTAGAAAGAAATCGGGGGACCAAACTGCAAATATTGCCGACTATTTCGACCTCGCCGCCGGAGCCGGCGTCGGCGGCATCTTCACCGCCATGCTGTTCGGGACGAAAGACCACAGCCGTCCAATCTTCCAGGCAGATGACACGTGGCAGTTTTTAGCTACTCACGGAAAGAAATTCTACCTGAACAAAAAACCGAGCCGGTTTTCGTGTACCGGTTCAGGGACTAAAGCCGGTTCGGTCAGCCTTGAGAGGGCATTGAGGGAGGCTTTTAGCGACGATAAGGGGCGGTGTTTGACCTTAAAGGACACGTTGAAGCCAGTTTTGATCCCATGCTACGACCTCGCCACATCAGCGCCATTTGTATTCTCCCGGGCGGACGCCCTCGAGGCGGATGGGTTCGACTTCCGCCTCTGGGAGGCCTGCTGCGCCGCCTCCGCGGCCCCCGCAGCGGCGCTCGGGCCCGTTGAGGTGGCATCTGCAGACGGCCACACACGGTGCGTGGCGGTGGGAGGCGGGCTGGGGGTGAGCAACCCGGCTGCCGTTGCGGTCACGCACGTGCTCCACAACAAGCAGGAGTTCCCGTTTGTGCGTGGGGTGGAGGATATCCTTGTGCTTTCGCTCGGGACGGGGCAGGCGTTGGATGTGAGCTATGGTTACGAGCAGGTGAAAAGGTGGAAGGCGAAGGACTGGACCCGGCCTGTGGCTCGTATCTTGGGGGATGGGTCAGCTGACTTTATCGACCATGCGGTGGCTATGGCGTTCGGTCAAAGTCGGAGCAGTAACTACGTTCGTATACAGGTATTCTTGTTAACTTGGTAAAACTATGTTTGGAGTTTCTTTATTGATTTGTGCTTGTTTAGGTTTTTTGATATCTATGTTGTTAGTTACTTATCTGATTTGTGCTAGTTCAGGTGTTTTGAGCCAAGTTCAGGTTCATAGCTGCTGAATCAGATACTCGACCTTAAATTTCATATCTATGTTACAAGTATCTTCATTCCTTTGTTCTAGTTTAGGTTCATAATTTTACAAAATTAGCTTGTAGGGTTCAATATTACCGAAATTGGATGCTTGAGCTTAAACTTTTACTTCACGTCTGAAACATTAAACTTTAAGGCAGTGCAAGATCGTTAAATCCGCAATTTCAAGTTGCAATTAGCGGGGGGTGGATGCGAGCCGAGCGTTTAATGAGTAGCTCGAGTTCTCGACTCGAGTATTTCTCGACTCGAGTACTAACTGAGTAGAAATAATTTATATTTATATTACTATAAAAATATAAATATATGTAAATTAATAACATTTATTTATCAAAATAGAAAAATAAATTGATTCTCCAAATCGAGTTCGAGTCTTTAAATTTTCAGTCGCATTGAGTTCGAGGTCTGATATGGATTTAGACCTGAGGTGAGCTCGAGCTCAAGCTCAAGTAGTGCTATTTCGAGTCGAGTTCGAACATGACTGATCTCTGGCTTGTTACCACCCCTAATTGCAATTGAGATCAAGTAGTTGATTTGATAATTGCAGCGATTTTAGAACTTCAGTGGTCCTGCTGTTTATGTTATCTGTATATTTGGTCCAAAATGGTAAACTGAGGCATATATCTTGTGAAATTTTACCATCATAAAAAAACTAGGTATTTTAAGTGTTTAATTGATATTACTATCATGATGTCTGCATGTTTCCAAACTGAGAATGGCATTATTTTGACTTTATTGTAAATTGGTTTTGGTCATAATGTGCTGGCAGTAGTGAACCAGGATTTGTTAGTCACTATTCTTACACTTGCTTAGGCAACTAAACTTGTTCACAATTGATGAGTTTCTTAAACACCTTTGATATGGTCTATCCTTTTCGCTGCTTTTTCCGGATGAAGTATTAGAAATTAAGAAGCATTGATTCTTGTCCAAATTTAGCTACAGTGTGGAAACTGAAGTTTGTGAAGTACACAATTTAACCTCTTCTTATCCATTGAAAAGTTGAATTTAGCTTACCTTGCCCTAAGTACTATGACCGTCTGCAGCGCTAAATCATTACTATGAACATTTTATTCTTTTTCTAAAAAGATTAGTCTTGTTTGACAGGCGAATGGGTCGAGCTTGGGACCTTGTGGCCCTAATGTCGATTTCAACCCTAGTTCCAGCAATGTGAAGATGCTGATGGGAATAGCTGATGAAATGCTGAAACAGAAAAATGTCGAGTCTGTGTTATTCGGTGGCAAGAGGATAGCAGAGGAGAGCAATTATGAGAAGCTCGACTGGTTCGCAGCCGAGCTCGTGTTGGAGCATCAGAGGAGGAGTTGCAGAATAGCTCCCACTGTTGCATTCAAACAAGCTACTCCTAAACCTATTTAGGAAAATTACAAGAGCAAATATTTGGTATGCTTTCATTTTCATCATTCTTTTTAATTGTGATGATGATAGGAACTTTTATTAATCAAATACTGCCATAAAAATCACGTACTTTTATTAATCACATACTTTCATTTGCACCAAAAAAATCACATACTGCCATGATACAAGCTCTATGCCATGACTTGTCAGCCGCTTAAAACTCTGACCATTGCGAAAATTTATCTTATTTTTAATGATATTGAAACTACTTCTTTTGTCTTGTTTCTTCTTATGCGCTATCTTTTCCCCCTTTGTGATAATTTAGACTACAGAGTATTAGACACCTCAAATCTTGACCATGGGTGATGTAGGAATTGACTGCTTCTGTTTTGCTCATGAGGCCTAATTTGTCATCTTTTCCTTCCTTTATTGTCAACAATCTAGCTATTTTGCCCACTTTTACTATTGGTAGAAATTGAAAATTTCAAAAGTAGCTTATGGTGGGACTTGGGTAAAAACTAAGCAGAAGACCCTTTCAATCCACCGACAGTTTTTCTTGAAAAAATGAGGGCATATTGGTCACTTTGCAACATCCCTGAAAAGGTTGCTGGGGGTCTTTGTTTGGTGGGGGAGCTTAGGGCACTAGTACTGCAGCTTAAGGTCACTTTGGTAGGGACCCTTTAGTTGTATCTGTGGTGCAAAGCGATGTGTGGCCTTTGCTTGATTATTTCAAGTAAAAAATTCCTTTTACAAATTTTTTTGGAATTTAATAGTTCCTTTTACAAATGACTCTGCTGTTGTGTCAAAATCTGCAACTTGAGTTCAGCTGTTTTTGCATGTTATATGTTTTCTATTTGCATTCCACTGCTTGTACCATGTCGAAAACAGCAAAACTGGGTTGGGTTTTATTTAAGCTTTTCTTAGCTGGAAAATTGTACCTCTCTGTAAGTTGGAGTTATACCTTATGTCAGATGCAGGCTCTTGAGTCTGGACCTCACCTGAATTTCCTATATTGACCTCATAGAACCTAATGGGGCTCTGGTCTAAATTTAATTGGAGCGCTTGCATTGGTTCCCTTTGCTATGGGATCAGTTTTAAATTAGATCCGATGCCTCTGATAAAAAGGTTTGTTTTAGGTCAGAATTGTTGGATTCAATTTGAAGTTAATCCATCGGTGAAAAAATATATGCGAGGAACTCCAGTTAAATATGTATTTGAGCCCTCTTTGGCAGTTTAATAATGTAGTACTTGAACTTAGTTGGGCCTCGTTGTTCGGTATAGTGTTTCCGTGATCATCAATAGGTTTATTAAGTCATTCTTCTTCATGAATATTGTCATAGCCTTTGGGGTCTGTTAGGTTTTGGTTTTAATTTTGTATTTTAAATTAATTAGGTGGCCTAGCTAACTCCAGTTGTTAGCTAGTAGAACAATAGCCAACAGTTGTGGAGTTTATTCGACTATGCATACGAGTCATTGTCAGCAAAATAAAATATTATTTTGCCAACTGGGGAACTGGACTTTATATTCATCTGTAGACAGTCAATGAAGACCAAATAGCTTCATTTTACTTCAACCAAGGAGTATGGTCAAAAGAATGACATTGCTAGAAAGAAGAGAAAGTTAAAAAATCTTGCTTTTATCTCAAACTTCAAAAAGAATTACTTCCCCTGATTTCGGCATTCACGTTTTCGAACATTTTTTTTCTGATTATACAAACATAATAACTACTTGGATAATTTGTTTATTTTTTTACAAGTATACAAAGTACTTTAAGCACTTTTTGGTGCCTGAAAAGATTAATTATATGTCAAACACACTGTCGAGTTTCGAGGTTACACTTTTGTTCGTTGGTATTCTAGCGAAAATATATACTAATATGGAAAATCTAAAAAGGATAAACAAAGAATACACAAAGAATTGTGGACTCATTTCGTCAATGTAACTACTTCTTGGGCTACCCGAGTGAGGAGTGTTCCACTATTTGAAAAACAAGGTTAAAATTATACAAATATGTTTGATTTTAGGAGCGCAACCCCAAATAAATAAATATGTAAACTGCCAAATATACCGCCAAAAAAATTTGTCTTGTGGGCTCAACCTCTCTTTGAGCCCCCGTCAACTCAGTGCAGAGTTAG
>MKEJ01100106.1:0-11352 GCA_001753735.1 Embelia ribes | reverse complement strand
GTATTTTGTTTCATGCATATTCACTACCCTGAGGTCGGGGATTATGGGGTTATGCTTCGGGATTTCGGATTTCAGGGCGTGACATGCATGATCTCAATGATACCATGCGAGCTAATGGGAGAACAATGCTTGAATAAGTAGCAACAAAACAAAGAGATCCGATAAAATAAATTTGGTGTTTTATAGCCGGTTGATGAAAGACCATTGAGAGTCAATGGTGGGTGGGTTAGCTCTATTAACAAAGTCTAATATGAAACCATTCACCAACAACTGAGCTCATTTAACAAAACTCTAAGAAGACTGCCTTTACCCAAGGCCTTTTCCAAACAAAATTTTAACTTGCAGGAAAGAAAATTTAAAAGCACATGGGATGGGACGCGAGTAGACTAACAATCTATCTCATCACCAAATACAATAAGGAATAGAACTAAAAAACATCTTGTTGTTGCTTTGCTGCACCTTACCCACCAACCACATCTCTTTCATTTTGAAACCACCTATGGCTATGGGGTTGGGGATTTACTGGTATCGGGCAAGTCTAATGGTAATAATATATATATACATACATACATGGGTCGGTCTTTTGTCCTTTCCCAGCATAGCATAGAGAAAACTCTTCAAACTTTGTAGTACTAGTATTTATTCAAATACTAGTACTAGAGGAAGAAAGTTGAGAGGTGAGGGGGCTATGGCCCCTTTGGTCTGCAAATTGTGGTCCTCTACAATAGTAATAATGTTTGATAAAACTCCAAATTTGTCTCCTACTAAAGCTTAAGGTAGTAGTATGCATTTGGCTGGAACAATACCACCAACAGAATAACCCAACGAGGATTCTCTCTCTCTGTCTAGTCTAGTAAAATGCCAGGGGAATAAATCCCCAATTCCCACAATGCTTGAACAAATTGCATTTCACCCAAAAAACACAAACTAAACAAACCAATGCTCCTGCTGCTAAAATGAGCTACCTAATCATTCCACCCATAAAAAAGTTTTTCCTTATAGTCATGAGTTTTCTAACATATAGAAGCAATCAGGCGAAGACAAAAACAAATAAAAGAACCTTGTGAATTTGTGATGCCGTTTGTATAACAAGACACTAAAAGCAACGACACACACAAAAGAGCATGCAGAGACTCAACAAACTTCACTAGACGGGCAATTTATCTTGTTGATTATTGTCAATTTATCAATTATTAGGTGAAACATTTAGTCAGTTGAAACAAACCACCAACAAGAAATCATATACATATATAGCAAGACAAAGCTAATAAAGACATAAAGATATATGGTACAGTATTACTATTAAACGATAAGATCAAACAGAAAATTAGCTAGGGGGTTGAACACAGTCAGATAATTTGTTAACCCAACCCTTTAATAATATTTTGGTCCTCTGTCGCTAAAACAAAGAGAAATGATAACACAGTAGAAAATTTCTTGACAAGCTAACATCTTTTCTATAATTTTCCTTGCTGTCTTGGCGATTATTTAAGGATAGACCATTCAAAATGCGAAGTTACACAATAAGGTACTGCGTATCCACCGTATAATATACGTCATTAAGAAAGTCTAAACAATCTATATACACAATCAACTAGAATGAAGTTGATCGCCGAAGATAATTTGAAACAACCCTAGAGGTTCCAACTTGAGATCCTACAAAAGCATTTACCAGGAATTCTTTGACGAAAATAAGAGGGCAACTTTTTCCACTAGTTCTTTAGCATTTGTGTTTCAAAGCATCCAAAACATATCTACATAATCGAATTTAATGGTCATAAACAACTTCAAATAATGGTCATAAACAACTTCAAAACAATACAGTAATAGTGAATTAAGACCTCCAACGTTTCCTATAGGATTGGGACATAGAAACAAAGGAATACCTAAGAGTTGTATAATTTCAACAACAGAGATGCAAGACAGGGAAACATTAACACTTATTGAACAGCATTAATTACCCAATTAAAACTAGTGATAATCGCATCAACGGAGTTGTGCAAGAGAAACTTACATGTGTGAGTTTCGCACAGTCAGCCATATCTGCAAGAGAAGCCCATATCCAGTTCGACCTCTAAATTGAATTGCATATAAATAACACGTGTTAATTAGCTAAAGAGGGTGAAAAGTCGAATGAGCTATCCAATCATCTCTCTTTAGAGCATACAGTTGTATTATCCGTCCCCTCAGGTCTCATGCTTTCTGCTGTTGTAAACCGCGAGTGAGAGTGAGCTCTTCGGAAGGCTGATTTTTGATGCTCACGTCGAAATTCAGTTTGCTTATCGGCGCCAATGACGAAATCCATCAAATTGTTCTTGAAACTCAAATCAGAGTATACTTTTGTTGAGCTCCTCAATGCTGAGCCTGTGCTAGCAAGCTTACTACCATCCAAATTGTCTACATGTTCTTCTTCTTTAGGACTTTTATTAGTAGTAGTAGTAATAGTCCTCGTCAGATTCGACGATTCGATCGGCCTCCCTATGGTCTCCACCATCAAGCACGGATTCGTAAAACCATTCCAGGAATGTAGCGGAACCAATTTAGCCAACCCAGCAAGGCATTCAACCACATCCTTCATGGATGGCCTCCTCTCCTTGCAAGGCCTCACGCACTTGGCGGCTATCACTGCCAACTGCTTCCTCGCGGAAGGATCCTTTGGGGGCTCGATCCTGGGATCGTAGAGCCCCAGCAACTTCCCCCTCCTAATCAACGGAATAGCCCAGTCAACGATAGAAGGGGGAGAGTAATTGACATCGATGGCCTTCCTACCGCTGATGATCTCCAAGAGCAGGATCCCGAAGCTGAAGACATCGGTCTTGGTACTCAAGTTATCGGGGGTGACGTAACAGGGATCAAGGTAGCCCATGGTACCGGCAGGTGGGGTGGAGCTCAGGTGATAGCCGTCCGTGTGGCAACGGAGAGCGAGGCCAAAATCGCCCAACCTGGCGTTGAAGTTGCGGTCGATCAAGACGTTTGCGGATTTGATGTCCCTGTGGATGACAGGTGGGGTGGAGGAATGGAGGGTGTGGATTGCCTGGGCGGTCTGGAGGGTGAGGCGGATCCTACGGGCCCAATTGGGGGGAGAGTGAGGAGGAGAATGAAGGACTTGGTAGAGGGTGCCGTTGGCCATGAACTCGACAACGAGTAGTTGTTTGTTGGGGGTTGGATCGGTGGTGAAGCCAAGGAGATTGACGAGTCTGGGGTTGTGGAGGTTGGAGAGGATGTCGATCTCGTTGTCGACCTCGTTGGGGGTTTGGTGATGAATGTGGTTGGGTTTTTTGACAGCAACTTGGCGGCCGCCAGGGAGGACGGCCTTGTAGACGAGGCCGTGGCTGCCTCTGCCGAGAAGCTTCTGATCGGAGAAGCCGTCCGTGGCGGCCTCCAGGTCTCTGTACGTGAATTTCTGTATACTCTTCTTCTTACTAGTACTAGTGCTAATTTTGTCATTGTTGTTGTTGTTGTTCTTCTTCTTCTTCTTCTCCTTGTTGTTGTGGGGATTATTGGAGGAGACTAAAACTGCTGATTCGGCACTACAACTGCTTAGGTACCTCATCCCCTCCTCCTTACTTCAATTCCTCCAACTCAATTCAAAGAAACAACAAAATTGAAGAACCTATACAGGCACTACTCGCTTTCGAATAGATTAACAACAAAGAATAGATTAACAACGTTTGTTTCCAAACAAAACACAACACCAAGAAAAGGAAGAAGGAGAAGAAGAAACCAAGGTATCTATCTATGTGCAGGCTCTTTGTATTGTAGGCAAGTGGGTGGGTGGGTGGGTGGGTGGCGATGGGTTAGACTAGTGTTGTTTTGTGATGGAATAATCAAATTTATTGTTTTGTTAAAAAGAAAAAGAAAAAGAAAAAGTGGGTGGATCGATGGGTGGGGTGGGGTGGATTAGACTAGGCCAATGACCAGAGGGACAAGGGCATTATTTCACACTGGGTCCTATTCTATTCCTTCTTATTCTGTTTATACCAATTATTATAAAATTAAATCAAATATTAAATTTGTATCCTTCTAATGTTTTTTTTTTTTTTTGACAATAATAATCGGAATCACATTGTTTATTGCCACTAATTTTTTGTCACAAGACAATACTTCTTGTAACAAATGTGGATTTGTCACACATATATTTTGTTGCAAGATACATAGCAGTTGTATTGACGTTCTTATCATAACAAAAATAAGGTATCAATTTTGGCTTCTACTTTATGATATCTCAAATTTTTATCTTGGATGATTATTATGAGAAAATAAGATAAAGAGAGTATTCATATAGGAAGAAAAGGGAGATGTTGCAAATCTAATCAATAATTTCTTATTATTTTAATATAAGCCAATTTTTCATCTAAAATCTTAGACTGTTTGACATGACAGAACTATATATATATATATATATATTATTATTATAAGCCAATACAAATGATTGAACTAGCCATTTGTTCCATACACACTCTATGTAAGAAAACTAGATCTAGCACTTAGATAAGCAGTCTACAAAGGGTTTCGTCGAAGTGGCAGGCATTGTAGCAAAATGCAGTGTCTTTTCCTTTCGGCTTCGAGGGATATATCTCAACGTTATCCATCATATTGCTCGTACAAGCTTTTCTTTTACTACAACTCAAATTAATCGTTGTATTACTGATACTTGATCCTTTCACTTCCTTATATGTTATGTCACCCACTTCAACTGCCAGTGTCTAAGAGTAGAGCATATGGTGAATAAAAATTACTTATCTGTCACTTCTCTCAAAATAGAAAAAAAAAAAGGTAATAAATATATTTCCGAAAAAGAAAATGTTAGCCCCTGATTTTTGCAGTCTTTTAGTTTCTTATTGCAATAATATTGGTCCATGACGATGGGATTGGCAACGTTCAAAAGAACAATTTTTTTTAAAGTAATATTCCTTGCATAGCCAGATCCGCCTTGAAAAATTTTGGGTCATTAGTTTTGAAATAAGAACGAGTATAACTTGTAAAAAGAAAAAAATAGAAATTGTCTCAAGTGCTCGAGAATATATATTTTTTAGGGAGAAAATGTTCAATATTATATGGCATATGTGCGGAACTATACTAACCAAAAAATAAAAATATGCAGCAGTGGAAACAATTACTATGAGTAAAAAATTGCTCTAAAGGGGTATTTGACATATTCGAAAGGGAATATTCGAAATTCTTTCGTGTTTTTCAAAGTTCTTGCAAAGGTGTCACTCAAACTTGTGAGACGACATAACCTATAAACAGAACTCAATTCAAAAACTTAAAATATTACAAAATAAAATAAAAATTCTTATTTTAAAATCATGTCTCTATATTCGTAAATTTTGGTGCGTCACAAGTCGGTATAAAAAAGTTTCACCTACAGCTTAAAAGGTCAATTTGTACATGTTGGGCCGGCTCATGATGAGTCATGCACTTAGTTAATATATCTTGGATCAGCTTCAAATGGATCAACCTTTTAATCTTTACTCTTTTTCCTTTTGCACCTTACCCGACCCGAACCGAACCGAACCGTTGCACACCCCTAGCCAAAAACAAAGGTCAGTTCAAACACATGAACAAGAACATGCATACACAAAACCATAGTCTAACTGATGAGTTTGTCTTGAACAAAGTTCTGAAGCTAAGAAGGTCAAATAGGTTGAAAGAAGTGGGAGAAGCTGAAAATTTAAGATAAAGGAATATCTTGTTGAGGATAGAGTTCAGCAAGCAAGTCGTGATATAGTAACATCATCACTTCATAGACGGTAACAATTTTCAAGCAACAGAAAAAGAAGATGAGATTGAGCAAGGTAGAGGGTAAAAAAAGACAAAGAAAACCTTCAAAATCGACCCAAGTTTGATAAGATTCATAAACAACTCAGAGAAGAAGCAACAGAATCTCATCAATGGTAAGTTAAAGATTTAACCATTTAGATTCAAGCAGCACTTGAAGGGCAGAACAATTCTTACGATGCCCTTCCGAGCGAATTGTTTAGCAAATATACCCTTGCGAATTCACCAAATTATGGCAACTTGATATTAGCTCCAATTATATTCCAGATAAACTACGAGGATTATTCAAAGGAGCATAGCAAATATACTCTTCTGAATTCACCAAATTATGGTAACTTGATATTAGTTCCAATTATTTTCCAGACAAACTATAAAGGATTATTCAAAGGAGTATGGTACTTTTTTCCACTGTTCATCCTGCCCTTGCAAGTGGCAATTGATCAGTAGCCTCAGGAAGAGACAATATTTTAATTGTTCCATCTTATTCGTCATATGATTCTAAATTATCTTTAGCAACTATAATTGCATATCTTTTTGGATGAGAATAGCAATTGGGCAATGAATCAAGAGATGGATTCCTCATTAGCTCTCTTGCAAATCAATCTCAACTTAAATTCCTCTCGTCCATGACTCACCAAACAGTTGTTTCCTATTTTAATTATTCCACACATATGAAGGTCATGGTTGATGAGAGTTTTAGAAAGATATGACCTATATTATGAACAAACCTTGAGGAGCTCACCGTAAAATGCCAAAGTTCTCAGTACAGCCTATGCCAGCAAAAGGTTCCAAAAAGATATTGACAAGAATCTACTCCTAGTGCTAGATTAACCTAGGTAGGATTACAATATGCCAAAAGATCCTCTCAGAGAGAAGTTAGGATTAACAATCAGGTCTTCGACTCAGTAGTGAATCTTGCAATAGCAAACACACAGTACATGAAAGGCACTCCCCAAGTCCCAACCGAAAAACTAACTAAAACAAGTAAAAAACCATCCTTCATATAAAAACTAGAAATCATTTTCAGTACAGCTCAATTTGCTCTAAATATTCTGATTCACACTAGATCCGTCTATCTCATCCAAAAGTGTAAAAACTTTCCCAGACTAATTACTACTACTAGCAAATATTGAATTCGTGTTGTTAAGGGTCCTAGGTGCCTATAAGGTGCTAGAACCTTCATCGCCTTAGGCACTAGGTCCTTGCCGAGGCATTCGCCTTTGTGAAGTGAGGTGAAAAAAAGTATAGCATACGGTCCTCTCTTTGATGGTAGAACACCTTAAATATTTGTTCTCAAATAAATATTACTTCTCCATTCCTCTCCTCGCCAAGATATATTGACAAAATTAAAGCTATTCTTTTTCAATTTCAATAAAAAAATGTCATGTTCAGTGCTGTTAAAAGCCCTTTGGGCTCTGCCGAGGTTCTTAGGCGAGGCGAGGACAAAGCGCCTCATATGGGTCTAGGCGAGCAACATTGCCAAGACGTTGCCTAGATGAGCACCTTGAGCTAAGGCCTTAGCGCCTCCCTCACATCATACAATTTATTTTATATCTTAATGTTATTCTTATGATGTGTCATATCATCCTCATCACTTATTATTACTTACCAAAGGAAAAATTGCTAGTACAAACTATTAAAAAGGTCACATATAATATATCAATTACCTACACCTTTGACAAAACTATATATACTTCCAAATACACCAAAACAAATTAAGAAATTGAGGAGATTATGCAAATTCTTTTAAAAAAAATATTAGTGGCTTGCATAATTTCGGCAAGCGCTTTGACTAGCGCCTGAGGCAATTAGGGGTCTTGGAACCTTAAGGGTGCCTAACACTTGTAACAACACTAGTCATGTTTTATGTAAAAACAATTCTATCTAGCACCTTAGGTTAAAAAAGCGAGCACCTAAAGCACCCACGCCTAGCCCTAGGAGCCTAGGCAGAACCTTTTCGATGGTGCCTCGCCTGGAGGTTCTTAAGGTGCTCAGGCCTCACCTCACGTTGCCTTAGCAGCTATGTGAGCACCTGGAGTGCCTTTGACAACAATGTGTTGAACTATGTCACCACCTCATCTAAACACTTTCAGTGGTCATAAATGGGATCATTTTATTATTTCTTCTTTCAAACTAAACCAGAACTACTTTAAATTGCCACTAATGCACACTGATCAATAGTTCAAAACTAAGGTACAAGTAGATGCAATGCCACTTTCACAAAAATGGCAAATATAGGTACATTTTACATATGTGTACACATATACACTAGAATACTCAATTACCCAATTTGACAAATCAAATATTTCTACTACATCCATAAGTGCAAAGCCTTTCCTAGGCTAATTACTATTAGAATTTAATATCCCTCACCAATGGTTTATAGTTTTTCCACATCAGTATGGCCCACATAAGTGTATATGTTGTGATGCCCACATACAATACTGATGATGTAGATATACTTTATAACGATGGTGGGAAAACTTCACGCTCGCCATAAGCACTCGCTGAAATGTATGTCAACATCTTAACTTAAAGGTTGCAATTGACAAAAAGAGAGGCATTATATCATTTATTCTCTCCAACGGCACCTAAGAACAACTTCAAATCGCCACAAATGAAACTAGAACAAAAATTTTTCTACGAACCAATTGTGCAAAACCTAACAATAAATGTAAATACACAAATTAAAATGAGCTGAAGTTGAAATGGACAAGATTTAGGAAATTCCTAAACATTTACTACACAGTAGACATGCACATACAAGAGAGATTATTCATCCGGATGTTTATATCTTAATAGTAACATTGATAGTCATCTCAGTCTTCGTATCAATTGATGAATAGGGGTTTGCTTGGTTGTAGCTTTGAAGCACATTAGCTAGTTTATTCCGGACTAAGAAAAAAACTGAAAACATATAACTTAAAACTTCCATCTTAATTATTCCACAACAAATGAGCCGCATCTTTTACGCAAAAAAGCCGAAAAGCTTATAAAGTGCAACCAAACAAGCCATGACGGAGACGGTGACCCGATCCAACTGAAATTAAGAGGGAAAAAAATACCGGAAGGCGGTGACGGAGGGGAAGTCGCTGGTGGTAGCCATGACGAAGACGGCCACGGCGGCGAACGCCAGCTGGCAAATCCGTAAGGCGAGGCCGCCAATGGTGGCAGGCATGCCCTGGACATCTCTCATCGTCACCCTCCTCGGAGCATTATTAATCTCATCCGTCTGCTGCGGCGGCGCCGCCTCCTCCACCGGGTGCACCGCCGGGTGGCTCACGCTCATCCTATAATCTATGCTCCGGCGGCCTCCGCCTATATACGCCGCATGATACAGTGAGAGAGAAACCTTAGGGTTCGCCGGAGATTCGATCGCTAGAGTAGGCGATGGACGGTACGGTCAATTGATTTGACGCTACTTTTTTTCTTGTGTTTATGTTTTTTCTTTTCTGGTTTCAGTTTTTTTTTAGCAATCTGGAGGAGTTTTACTAAAAACTAAAAACAATGCTAAGTTAAAAAGGGAAATAATTATAACAAGTTAGGAAATGGTATTTTCTAAAAAATGAAATAAAGAACACTCGCTCACACCACTCTCCTCTATATATACATCATTTATACCAGTTCTTTTTATATTATTTTTTATAAATTCATTTTTCCAACTAAAAATTTATATTTTAATCATCCACACCCGTCTTTCTGAAAAAATTATTAAAAATTATTAAGATAAATATATGTGTTATAATAAAATATAACTTATATTTTTTTTATCTTATGCAATGTTTTAAAATTTTGCTGATTTTTTTTAAATAAAAAAATTATAAATAGCAAATTTTTTCATTAAGAAATCAATCATGTCATTTCTATAAAATTTTCTTCAAATTTAAAAAAGTAAAAAGATTGTTGTGTGGGGCATTTTTGTTTTGTCATATGATTTTTCAATGCTCTAAGTTTTGTAGAGCTATAAATGAGGTCCATAGCTGGTCTGTATGAGGAATTATACCGATTATTACAAAAATAGTAGTATTTTATTAAACTAATTATCTTTCTCACATTTTTTTTTTGCCATGAATTCAATGTTGGACCTAACATTCAATCAACAAAAATTCCCAGCCAAACTCAAATGGTGCTCCATCACATAAATTTGTCCAACATGAATTTGAGTTCTATGTGATTTAACTAATTACAAAAGCAAATAAGATCTTTTCTTTATAAATAAAAAATCTATCATGCACTTGTTCACTGCCTAATAGCCGGTACTACAATAGAGTAGAACATGCCATAAAATACAAACTAAACGCTTTTTGCCAAAACATCAACGAACTATTCGCATCCTTGTTCACGTCATAGGCTACCACAAGATTAACATATGTATTTTTGGTTTGAGTCTATGAGGTGAACTCTAAGTATCTTTTGAAGGTCCGGTTGATAAAATTGGGCACGTATTTGCAAATGAAAACAAATAATTTTGATATAATGTGCACATTTCATGCCATTCCGCTCCTTCCATCCATTTTTGCAAGAGCCGAAAGGATAATAATACATCCAAATCGATACATAAATTAATTCAATTCGTAACCCGTGGTTGATTCCAAGGTTAGAAAGCAAGATGTCCCCTGAGAATCTTCCAAAATGGACAAAGATGCCATGGGTATGCACGTAGAGTCATAGACGTTATATACTCGATTGATTGGGCCCAAATAATTTTTATATTATTTGCGCACCTTTAATAATATGGTTTAGGCTTCTCCGCCCTATAAGCAAGTTTTCGTGTCTATCGTTGACTAGTTCATTTTACGAATAGCTTTGCCCATGTAACATCTTGGATCTTATGTTGGATTAGCTTCAATTGGCAACAATGAATAGGCAAAAAAGCAAATTTTTATTCAACACGAACATTAATTAAATAATTATTTTTTATTCCAATTAATTCAATAGTTTGTTTTAATGATCCATGTGACACCCACATGTAAATTATGGAATTGTTGTGGTGGAAAAAGTCAAAAGTTAACACATAGGCTCGTTGCACTTACTTTACGTATCTGTGACCAAGTTATAGCAACTTTAAACGAAAAGGAGACAAAAAAAAAAGTGTAATAAAATAAAAGGTCACGCTACAACTAAGAAAGAATTTAGAAACACTTTCTAACGTATAAAAAAAAGGAATTTGGAATTAAATGTTTGGAAAAGCATAAACATGGAAGCGGTGTAGGCAATGAAAAATTTGACCCCAGTAGTGTTTCTACACTCTTTATGTTCTCTTATTTAATTTTTTTAATTGAGAAATTAAGAAAAGATATCCTCGACAGCAGTTTTTCCTTTTTAGAATCTTATAAAAATTTCTATAGTATATATTTCTTAGTGCAAAATTCAATATTCAGAAGACTATAAAAAATGCTTTTGTATATATTTTTAGTGCAAAATTCAAGATTCACAAAAAGTACTTCCTCTATCAAGACTATAAAACCACATAAACAATATATGATTATATACCATTTCCAAGAAATTATTAAGAAAGATTGTATATATTTTAGTGCAAAATTCAAGATTCATAAAAAGTACTTCCTCTAA
>MKEJ01100102.1:0-20227 GCA_001753735.1 Embelia ribes | reverse complement strand
CCTGTTTTCTCCATGCCACGGTTTATGTCGGTGAACTCCCCAACCATCCCATCAACCTACAAAAAATAGGCCACAACACAGCAAGTGTCTAATAATTTCACATTTTTCAAACACGAAAGTGCTGATCCAACCTGATACATACCTGGCGTACATAATAATCGAGAGCAACACTTTGACCAAGAACACTCCCAATGGTCCGAATCCCATCGATATTCAGGTACTGCAGCATTATGTAGTCCAGTCCACCTCGCATCCATGTTTGCAGTGTTGGCTTCTCCCGCACCTCATACTCTACACTTTCAAGCATTAAACAAAGGTCATTTTGATATTTGAAAGTTAGCATCTTATACAATACTCGCAGGTTTTTACTAAGCCTTCAGGGAAAAAAACATCAACATAAATAAGGCAATCCACCCAAAGAAATGACCCTTAAAAAGAGATTAGGTCATACATATACAAAGAAGTATGAATGAGTAGGTATATTCTCTACCAAATACAATTTATACATATGATGTAATTACGAGCTCACCATCCTTTCTCATCTCAGGGAGCAATCCGGAAGCATGTCTTTGAACAATTTTCAGGTATCCATCAACTTCATGCTCACGCGCATTAAACAGGACAATTGAACCATACTGAAAAACTACCATGTAACAAGAGTCGCTCCCACTTAGATTGGCACCCAAACCCTAAAATAAAAAATGGAATACTAGCTTACCAAGAAAAACAAAAAAAAAAAGTAACAGCATTCAATGATAAAGAAAGTTCAAATAACTCATCAAGACTTACATTTGGCTGGGGCTTAACATTGCCAAACCTCAACACGACGTAATTAGTCATGCGGGAAGTAGGCGGGATGAAATTAGACTTGTTCTGTTCAACTAAGCCTCTCAAATCCACACTGCACCATCATGTTGAATAATCAAAAATTGACCAGAGTCTAAACTTAAGAGAGCTTGAGTATGCAAAATAGCTGGGGCATAATTGGTTGCACGCACGAGTCACTCTAAATTGTTTTTAAAAATATATAGGTAGAGAAAAGTGCACCACTACTGTTTTAAGATGGTAAAAGTAAAAATAAATGACCAAACAATATTTACTGAACCAATAGAGAGAGTTATGACAAGTATTTGCAAATTCAATTTTCTATTAATCGTGGATTAGTTTTGGAAAGAGGATAAGGAAAAAAATGCCTCAGTTGCCTCAGTCTAGTTTGATGAAAAATAAGAAGAAAACAACGCTCCCTTAATTTATTTCAAATCATTTCTTTCTTTTATTCTCAATCAGAAACCAAGTCTATGTTTGCAGGTTTCAAAACACATAAATAAGCAAACCAAAATACAATTTCTATTGACATGCTTTTCAAAGAACCACTCCTGCTCAGTTCTAATTCAGTAAAACAATCAAAAGATAAAACGTTTGCTTGCTAAATTATGCCCAACGGGAGCTACGTACACTGTGAGCGGACCATGGCCTCCCCACAAAAGCAAATATATCCCAGCCTCATTTGTGCCCCAACCTCAAATTGTACTCAAAACATTTTAGTATGTTTTTGCCCCCCAAAAAATCGAAATTGTGCCTCCAACAGGGTAAAATGAGTCCCCCCTACAAAAATGACATCATTCACACTATCTATTCATTAAGCACTGAAAACCTATATTTGTTCAATCGCGCCATTATCAAATGAATAATTTTCACACTGTATATAGTAAATGGTACCTAAAACAACTAAAATCTTGATTAATGATAAAAAATGCCCAAATTCCAGACCACATATTTATTCACTTCTTCACAATCAAATGAATATTCATAAACATCGAAAACAAATGACAATTTTGATCACGTATAAAAGTACCCAGGAGACAGATCACCACTATGATCAATTGTGCCATCATCAAATGAACAATAATCACAATATCTATTCATGAGCACTGAAACACCTGATTAATCTCGATCACAGATAAAAGTAACCAAGTGACAGAGCATATAATTGCTCAACTGCGTCCTCATCAACTGAACTATACTCGCACTTTCTATTGGTAAATGCCGAAAACAACTTACAACCACAGATAAAAGTAACCAAGTGACAGAGCATATAAATTGCTCAACTGCGTCCACATCAACTGAACAATAATCACACCTTATATTGGTAAACACAGAAAACAACTTACAATCTTGATCACAGACGAAAAATACCAAATGACAGATCATATATTTGCTCAATTGTAACACCATCAAATGAACAATGCTGACAACATCTATTCCTAAACAAAGAAAACAACAGACAATATTGATCACAGATGGAAAAGATGATCGAACACATAGGCACTCAGACCAGTGCCCCTAAATACCTCCAACACTAAAAAAAAATGACAGAACACATAGGAACTTCCAGAAAAAAATGTTTCTAAATAAGGAAATAATACAATTTTAGGAACTTTATTTATTTCAACAAGGGAATATTTCCACCAGTGTATCCCAACACAATTCAATCAGCCGCTACAGTGCACCCTTTAACGAGGAAATAGGGTACATCCCCGGATCATTTTTTAACCTTACAGGATATGGTGTGAGCATTCTTCATAACAACTTCTATTTTAGAGTTTCAGGTAACGGATTAAAATTTAAGCACCGAAAATAGTTACACCGGGCAACTCTAAAAAAGTGAAAACCTGGAGAAGAAGAAATAAGCCCTAACAAAAATCAATGGTTTCGTATCCTCCTCCTCCACACCACCTCCATTGCCAACAATCTCCTCACATGTGCGCTGCTGACAGAGCCGACGAGAGGCATTTGGCGACGAGTGAAGCTCTGGGAGGGGAAGTTGAGGGCAGAGGAATGGAAAAGTACAATGGAGGGTTAGTGTTTGGAGAGGAGAGAACGGGGGTATGATAATATGCACACTATCTATTTTTAAACAATACCAATAACAACTAATAATCTTGAAAACAAATAAAATACCCAAATAACATAACACATAATAGCTCAATTTTGTCATCATCAAATGAACAATATTCAAACTATCCAGTAATTTTGATCGCAAATAAAATTAATCAAATGACAACACAACATTTCTCAATTATGGCATCATCAAATGAACAATATACACACTGTCTACTACTCTTGATCAGACGTGAAAAAACCTAAATGGTAGAACACATACTTAATCAATTGTGCCCTCACCAGATGAATAAAACTCACAATATTTATTAGTAAACACCGAAAACAACTGACAATCATGAAAACAGATAAAAATACCGAAATAACATTTAACATATAATTACTAAATTGCGCAAAATCAGTTATTACATACAATTAAAATGCAAAAACCCGAACCTGGTGGAGAAGAAATAAGCCCGAACAGGAATCAAGGCCTTCAAATCCTCCTCCGCCACATCACCACCACCATTGCCAACAATCTCCTCGACCTCGGAGCCCGAAACGAGCTCACTGTCCCACTCGAACATGTTTGCGGCCGAGGGAGCCGACGAGAGGCATTTGGCGACGAGGGAGCCGAAGCTCTGGGAGGGTGAGTTGAGGGCGGAGGAGTGGAAGGTGCGGCGGCGGAGGGCTAGGGTTTGGGGAGAGGAGAGAGGGACAATGAAGAGAGCTCTCACGGCTCTGAGTGGGATAGTTTTAACAGTGGAGGAGGAGGAGAGAGAGGGGAGAAGGAAGGAGATCAACTTCATGTGAGTGAGCTTCTTCATCGTCATCGTCATCGTCATCGTCCCTGCTGCATTTAGAGAGATACAGAGAGACAGAGAGAGAGAGACGGAGGAGAGAGATTCTGGAATGTGTCGTCGGAGGGTTTAAGCTTTGGAGAACTATTTTTTTAGGGGCATTCCCATTATGTTATCTATTTTTAATTTCTAAATATTGGTTTCTATAACTCGGACTTCAAAGCAGGGAGGTTTGATATCTGGCGAATGGTACATCAGATATTCCGAACTAAAATTGGAGAACAGACAATGCTCTCCTAGTTTAGGGGTATACTGTATCAAGCACCCCTATTTGTAGGGTATTCTAATCAAAGGAGGGGGACGTAGCGGGCCGCTCCGTATTCGTGGTAAATCAACAGCCATAATTAGAACGGTTCAAATTTAAAGTGTCCATCCAAAATATTTTTTAATTCCGATCATTAATTTTTAGTCTAACAGATCACATACTGTTGGCCGCTATAAAACAGTACGCTCTGTAGCCCGGCTCCACTATTCCAACTACGTTATCTATCGTTAATTCATATATTTTAATTTCTATGGCTTAAACTATAAGATAGAGGATAAAATATAGAAAGCGGTTGTCAAATAAACTTAAATAAACAATTCCCTATTTTAATACAATTACTGTAGCAATAACCTATTTTTCAAAGTGCTGGTGTGAGAGTTTCTAAAAAACTAAACCCCAGTACTTAGCAGAGGAAATTTGAATGTTTTAGGCATTGATGGTTAAATTTTAGTTTTAGTTTTCAAATTTTAGTGTTTAACTTCTACTGAAAGCTCGGTTCTTTTACAACACCAATTGCATTTGTTACGAAGCAGAAGATAATACGCTTCGCATTATAATCGTTTTGCCAAACAAGCGAATAGCTCATACACTAATAACACTCGCAGTAACCCATTTTTGTTCATTATATTTCTTTGTTATCACAAAAAAGTGTTACTAGATAATTAAATTGACAAGTAAATCTAATGTAATGGTTTCAACCCAGTCCCATAATTAATAGTTTTCAAATGATAATCGTACTTTTTTCGTACTGTAAGTTGTCCAAGACATGAAAAAATAATGTGACGGAGTGGTTATCCTATTCGAATATAAATTCAATCATCGAGTAGTTCTTCGATTTAAACTATCGATGAGCCATTACCATGCAAAATATGCATATAGGGAAAAAGAAAATCTATATAGTAGTAATATCAGTGAGCAAAAGTGACTTTTTCTGAGGAAACTATTCGCTAAATAGTGAAATATATACATAGCTATTTGCAAGAGATTCACTCTACCAAACAAGCCACGTTTAGTTCAAAGAAGTGGGCGAACTTCATTTTCGACGAACACAAAAGCATCAACTTCTTTTCCTCTTGAGCTTATTCGTCTGCCATTGCTTGAATATGTATTGTATAATCTCCTTCATTGTCGCTTTTCTACTCCCTTTTGGAACCCAAATCTCCGCTTCGGTATATCGCCCGCTCGGATTGTACTCATTCATTTCCAACAATGCATTGACGACGGCCATGTATGCCTCATCACCACACTCGTGTCTCAGCTCTTTCAACTTATCGTCATCTTCGTCAATTATTTCCTGCATTTTTTCGAAAAATTGTAAAAAATTCATACATCATTCAGTTTAGCTTTATATCTCTCGTATGAAAGACTAGAAACATACCTGATGCTTCCCGTTGATAACGACGTTCTTGAAAGGATGCCAATGCGGATTTTCAACTTTTGATTGCCATGAAGAGCATAGCTTAGCAGACACTTCGCCTAGATTTTCACCATCTGCGCACTTGCCCAAACATGCCTCTCGAAAAGGCTTGAGATCGACCTCCCCCATTCTTTTAATTCTCAGGGCTGTTCGCTGATTCAACATATCACGGAAAATCTGCATAGTAGTGAAATGGGAACTAAATACTTTAGGAAGTGTTACACTATCTGTAGTATCTATACGTTGAAAATGTACATCAATTACAGAAAACAAAACGGCACTTGATATAGAACTCGAAATCACCATGAAAATAAAATGAAATGTACCCGTATTGCTTCTTTACGAGCATCTTGAAGCTCGTCGTTGCAGATTCTTTCTTTGAATACGAGGACTTGGTATTCGGACTCCAAATTTTGCAACTCCTCAGCCTTATCGGATAGTTCCATCTTCAAATTCTCGATTTGTGCGGTCAAGATCTTCTCGCTATCGTTGCAATTCTTAGGTTCCAACTAAACCACAATGACCACCAAATTATCAGCGGGATAAATAATTATATATCTAACACCTAATAAAGTGAAATGTCATTCAACTAAGCGTAAGCATCGAAATACCAAATTAACAACCCAAAAGAAAAGTACAGTTGAATGAAGTACACGAGGAATTTAAAAAGAGTATTTACTATTTTTTTCTCCACGCTTGCAGCCACAAGTTCGTTTTTGCAGTTCTTGTTTTCAAGCTCTTCAGTTCTTTCATCGAGTGTTTCTTTCTGATTTACCAATTCGTGCTCCAGCTTGTGCTTTTCTGGACTATCGAGTCTCTCGTTTCTCATTTGGAACTCCAATTCCCGCTCCAGCTTTTGATTTTGTAGCACTATAAACTGCATCTTTCTCATCTCTGTTGGATGTGAAGGGTAAACATTTTACAAATGCATTTGCTAATAGTACACAGATACGTAATACGCATACACGATGACATTAAGCATACCTTTGGAAAAGGCTTGGTGGAGCCGAGCTTTCTCTGCAATCAATTCGTCACACTTGTGTTCCAATTCACATATCGTTTGATTTTTCGCGTCAATTTGTTTGGCAAGTCTAATCGCTAAACTTCGTGCATGTTTAAGCTCTTCAACGGTGCCTCTTTGGTTAGCTGCATATATTTCAAGTGAAAAACATTGTTGTTAGTGGCAACGAAAACAGAAATTGAAAAACAAAACTTGCTTACTTAGTTCTAGGCGCACTCGATGCAGCTCTTCGATACTCTTCCTCTCCTTTAATTTTATAATTCGGCCCCAGTCCCTTAACCCTTCATTTTCCCATTCTTTTTCTTCAAGAAGTTTCTCAAGTTGCGTAATTTTCTCGTGAAGTTCCTCATTCTCCCTCTGCAAAATGTTGCCTTTGTTAAAATGATTTATTTTCAAATTTTACCTTAGAGAAACAAGCATTGCATTCGTTTTGGATCACTTCTGAAATCAGAAATTAGTAAAACACAGAACCGAAAAGTTCAAAAGAGTTTTCAGAAAACATATTTCGGAATTTCAAAAGGGTCAGAAATGGGAAATTTATCTTCAAGCTTCTTTTCATGAAATAACACCAAGTTAGTTGCCCATATTAAACCATCCGCATTCATTCATTTCGTAAGCGGGAGATAAAATGTTTTTCATTTTTTCGTTTCTGAAAATTTCAGGATGAGAGAACACAACGAAACAAACTCAAACGCAAACTGGCCCGAATATTTGAAGACAACTTTAGTCCCCACCGGTCCAGGGTCTTTAGAAGATAATGAAGCCTACATTTCAACTATCCAAGAACTCGTTAAGGGGCACGAAAATTGGATTTCGCATACAAACACACGAGATGTTTACCGCATTGTGTATTTCAAAAATCGAAATTTTAATGTTTGCGTAACATCGAAACCCCTTACAACACAAATGTGTGATGGGACACTGATACTTAATGAGGGATCAGTGCTCAATCGGTGAACCAAAGATTCCTAATTAGACTCGATACCATTTCACAAAGCACGAATAACCAAATTATCGAGCTCACGCTACTTGAACAAGCTTTAAGGTCAAATCCCAACTATTCTGTTCACAATCCTCCAAATAATTATTATAACCG
The DNA here is from genome assembly GCA_001753735.1 of Embelia ribes. Classification (NCBI taxonomy): domain Eukaryota; kingdom Viridiplantae; phylum Streptophyta; class Magnoliopsida; order Ericales; family Primulaceae; genus Embelia; species Embelia ribes. The sequence goes on along the minus strand of MKEJ01100102.1, from coordinate 12,688 downwards.
ATAAATTGAGAAACCTAAAAATCTAATACAAGAGAGCTTGAAGTCACTGCCATCAACCTAGGCCTAATGACCAAAGGAATGACATTTTATACGTATACATGTGCTGACACGTAGAAGAGAGAGTTATTTGTTATTATGATATTGATTTTTTTTTCCTACATGTCAGCACATGTACAGTGATATGTAGGAAATTCCTACATGTAAGTATATGTAAAATCCCACTCCATCACGAAAAACCATTTAATGATAATAAAATAAATAATAACACTAAATAACTAATGAGACTAATTATCAAAATATTCGATTTCATCACAATGTTAAAAGCTTAAGGCAAAATTTTGATAACTAATTTACAAACCTTGTAATCTTCAACAAGATTCATCAAGCTTTCATTGGGTTCAGATTGCTCCATAGCTGACTTTAAATAAAAGTTAATTTAGACAAACAGACAGAAAAGGTAAAAAGGGTAGGAAAAGGATAAACATTTACACCAGTCATTTTTCATTTAATTTCTAAATATGGATTCTTGAAAGCTATTTCTCCTAGAAAAATCAATAATTTTAGAAAATTTTATCAATGGTCTTTCTTAATAATTTGTTGACATCATTGAAATAATTAGGAATCATATGATGAATAAAATATAAAAGTGTATTTTTCATTAATTTTAACTACAGTTTTATAGCATTTTATGAAGAAAAAATAATTCATAGAGAAATTGTGAATATTGAAAAATCTACTTAGTTTTTGAACTCAGACCTCAACAAACCTAAGCTCTTAAACTAATACGGAGAAGCGCATTATATCATTTGTTATATTCAACACAAATAATCATAAAATCGCAATTAGTGTTTACATCTACATGATTTGATCCTAATGTGTGGACTTGCTCTTAATTTCTCAAACACATAACAAAATGTGGATAGATACATAAACATATCAAATACTGTAGCAATATTTGTATGAAAAAGATAAACAAAAAGACATGCATTTGAACTAAAAAAAGAATATTTTGAGGTAAGAGAAAGGGGAAAACCACCACTAACCTGAATGCAGAGGAGAGGAGAGGAGAGTTCTAGAGAGAGAAATCTTTTGTGAAATGAAGGTTGTGATAAGTAAGCATTTTAGAAAAAAAAAATTTAATTATTTTTTTGCTTTTTATTCAGTTTTAATAACAACCATACTTTCTTCATGTCTGTTGTACATGGTTATACTTTAGGCAGAGGTTATGTTACCGGACCTTCCAAAGTTTTGAAATTTTGTAACTAAAATTTGAAACCTTATTGAAATATTATTGGAATAATGATACACTTAAATTTTTTATATGTGATTATATAGGTACAATCTTTTAACAAATTCATTTTCAATTATGAGTTTTATTTATTTGATTATTGCAATTATAAGTTTAACAGACTCGTATACAGAAAGTATGAATTTGGCCCTTGGGTCAGTCGTTGTATATATGTGTTATTTGTTCCATATCGGTTAAGTTTGATTAATATGTACAAGTGTGATGTAAGTGTAGTTCGGATGCACTTATTCTACAATGAGTATGGCTTTAACACGATTATAAGATAATTTGGGTGCTATTTCTTTGCAATTTGGTTTTCAACAGTGAGTTTTATCTTGGTGGCTTCATAAGACAAAAAATATTATTCGATACCGACAAGTTTAATACGGTTTTCGTGTAAAAATATGTTTAAAATTTCGATATAATATTATATAAATTATATTATGAATCATAAAATTATACATATTTCCCAATATTTTTTCGAATTTTAAAATGGAAAAGCAACTAAAAGAAGGTGAATTACACGAGGTACAAGTATTTAACATTAAGTTCCATTTTAATCCAGATAACCCATTTTTTTATTATTATTATTATTGTTATTATCACGACAAAATTTCTTACAAAATATCTTATAAATTTGTTCTGCATTGATTTTAAAGTGATCTAACGGCTAAAATATATACTATTTTTCTACTATTTCTCTATTTTTTTTTATATATCATGTATCGCTTCAATTACAATGCCCTGCCAAAATTGCAAAATATTTTGCAAAGCGGTTATCCATTCCGTTGTTATTATTATTATTATTATTATAAGAAAAAAAAATTTCTCTCTCTCCCTCTCTCTCTCTCTTGTTTTCTTGCATGCGTTCTTGAGCTAGTTCTATCTCATGAGTTTTTTGTTTTTGTTTAACCCAAATATTGTATTTTTTGCACATTAATTACGCAACCAAGGTTGTTTGCGAAATGATTATCAAATTAAGTTGTCAAACTGGGATTTTAGCATTTACTATTCAAAAATTGCTATATTTCAAATTGCAATTTTACGTCGTCTCGAAATGATTGTATGAAATTGTGATTCTTACAGCATCTTACTTCTCCTATTTCAAATTGCAATTTTACAGTGTCCCGAAATCGCAGTTTGAAACTGTGATTTTTACGGGATTTTACTTCTCCTGAAATAGCAGTTTTAAAGACTGATGTAAAAATCAGAGTTTCAAACTCGATTTTGAGTCGTAATAACCGTAGTTTGAAATATAGTCTGACTTAGCCTAGTTTTAGTTTCATGTTATGTTTCCACCAAGACCAATAATTGGTAAAAATAAAAAGGTAAATTGTTAGAAATTCTCATAAGTGCCTCTAAATGAGATACTATTCTAAATTTTAGGAATTAAATTCAAAGTGATCCTCCCACCAGTATATCCAAATATTTTTTGCTGAGGAGATTTGCTTTAGTCCACCCTTGAACTAGGGGATTACAGTTAATCCCAATTTCATTTTTAAATTTAAGGGCTTTCAAGTGGATATTTCCACATCAAAATTTGTATTTTAAAGTTTGAGGAATAGAAATTAAAATTTAGAAGTCGAAAATAGATAGTCTGGTGGCATTGTCCTTACCTGCATGTATTGACTGAATTTTTTTTTTTTTTATAATCTGAAGTACTAAACTATTTTCTTAATGAAGTTCCAAAAAAAAAAAAAAAAAGGTTTGGGGTTGCTCTGTGATGAAATATAGCGATTAATATAAGTTATTTTATCATTATTATTTAAAGATTACCTTGAATCTACATCGAGCAAGAAAGAGTTGTTTGGAATGCTAACTGAATCTTCTGCCATTAGTGCCCTCATCTTGCCAATCACCTGAATATACAAAATGCACCAGCTATGCCTCAACTGTTGTATTATTTTTTATTATAACCATAACATGAAAAGTTTGTCAAAATGGTATAAAGGATAGGGTGGACATGGGGTAAAATTTGACACGGTGGTTATATACTTGGACATAATGCAGTTGGAGTATAAAAATTGAAACCAAACTTAAACATATATTCATGGGCATGGTTTTGCAGTGTACTTGTAGAGCAAGACGAAAACTTGTTCTTACCTCAGAAGATAATCCGTGAGTTCCATATTTGTCGTCCCAAAACATTGTTCCAATGCGATAGATTTGTGGAATGCTCAAAATCTGGATCAGAGATGAAAGAACAAGATAAGCTATTATTCTGAAGTTCTCTCCACTGATATTTTTTTTTTCCCGAATTCAATTTCAGTTTTTCTAGTACAATTAGTTGCTGGTTTGCTTATGTTTAATATTTCTAGAGAATTGGTAGATTACCGGGCAGAGTTCATTGGTGAGCTCCTCCAGAGATTTTTGAGACTTTTGGTGTAAAACCTGCATTTTTGAAGTGACTTATTGTTAAACCGCAATTCTTAGTTAAATAGATTGTCTCACTGCTTTGGGTTCAGCGCATCTTAGTATCTTACCAGAAAAGATATGGCTTGTCTAATGTGTTGAAGTTCATCCCATGATGATCCAGAATACTGCATATGAGAAAATTAAAGTACATTTTTCTTATGTTCTCACTTCAACAAATATCCGAAAAGGAAAATAAATTCACCGGGACAATCTCTAACCTGATCTGTTGTTTTAGTGCACCAGAGTTCCAATTCTTGCAAGCCAGCCTTCACATATTCTCCGTTGCTGAATGAGCAGCACTCACGGCGAAGCAACAAGCTGCAGAAGTATAAGGGTGTTGAAGTGCTTGCTTACTCACTAAATAATAGGGTATTTTCTAGAATCTGGTAATACATATGTAATGGTAATAGTTCACCTGTTAAAGAGCTGAACATTTATGAATGAGAAAACCTGACCGAAGAGTTTCTTGATGATTATGGAGGGGACCTGAGGATACATCAATTAACTATTAAGTACATGACAAAATTCTCTCGGAAAGATATCAAGAGTTGTATACGACATGGTTCTCCTTACATGGTTCTCAGTTAAGATGCTCAAGGTATGATCCAAGTTACTGACAATACTCTGCCACTGTATGCTTGATGCTTGTTGTTTTGCGGCTATACTTGCGTTGATCTTCTTAGATGACCCTCTGATTGCTCTGACCCTTGCCGTTCTTGGTGCCTGTATATAGGAATTTTTTGAAGAATTAGTGATATTTTGAGAAACATAGTGAAGGTACATTGTGTTTTCTGCAAGATGTTTTACCTGAATGCACAAGCTCAAGGATGGGCTTATCTCTTTCTTTAAGCTATCTCGGATCATACCGTAGATTTTCTCGATGCACGCCGTGAGATGCTGTTTAAAAAGTAGGGCTGGATATTTAGCTTCTATTCTTGATCGTGTTGTTGGCTTACCCTCCATTCCACTATATCCACTGGAAAGCCCCATGCCCATTGAGGATGAACGGAGACCCTGATGAATGATGTTTAACATATGATTTATTTTGGTTATGGACATACGGTAAAAGGGTTGGTCTAGGAAGAGCTTACTTGTGCCATTCGGCCAAATAATGTTGTGGGTGAATTTCGATGACGATGAGAAGCAGTTGTAGGTGCATTGCTTGCCTTGATTGTATTTTGCACAAGAAAGAGAAGGGTAGATGTTGTTGTTAACCAAAATGCTTGATCTTTGACATTATCCTGACCCTGTGTAGCAAGTTAAAGCTAATTAATATTGATTTAAATTGGACTACTAGTTACTTCAATGTAGCTTCCAGAGGGACATACAGAAAAAGAATTTCAGAAACCAAGTTCAGCAACAGATCACATATTTGAATTTAAAGTGTTTGTAGAGTTATTGGGATGGTTGAGAATGATACCTCTACACATGATCGAATTGTATGTATAATCCTATCAAATATGGTTGTCTTCTCTGTTTCGAAGGATCTCCATTGGAGAAGTGCTCTATAAACAATGCAGGCAGCAACAGGTCTGCTCTTATCGAACCGTTTATCTTCCACAAGACACTTGATCAGTACATCCTGGTTTTCCTAGTTAAAGAAAGGAATAAGGCAAACGGTTTATTACTAGAAATTAGAACAGTTCGACTGGAAAAAATAGTTTTTTTTTTCTTCTTATATCTGAATTTTCAAAAATTTTTGAACTGCATACCTGCTGCCTATCTGTGAGGGATCTTTGTTTACTTAGGACGGCTGGGACAAGAGGCTCCAATTCCTGCATACATTTTTTAACCATTTTAGAATTTGAGAATTGAGTCACTGCTAAATAATCTGATGATCAAATTAAAAGTTTATAAAGAGGGTTTAGTACTTTTGATGTTTTCTTCTCTACTACTTTGATTGGTTGTTGATGCTCCTCTTCTTTGTGGCCATTTTCTACAACCTGTATTTTCATTCAGGTCAGAGCATAATATTAATCATGAATTAACCATAAAAAGGCATATTCTAAAACACACCTTGGACTGCACAGGTTCCTGTACTAGTGGAGTAACTATTTGCTGCACAACAACTTTTTCTTTGCGGAGTATTTCATTTTCTGATTCCAAATCCGTAATCTTGCACTTGAGGCTAAATGAAAAAAATAAATTGTTCAGATTCACTGGGCAACTCTTCATACGAAAGAATAAACTATGACTGGATTTTATAGCATATAAATGCTCTAGCTTTTGTTAAAAGTATTCACGCACGTATCTAATACATAAAATTTCCATGTTCTTACATTTGCATTTCCTCAGAGAGGTCCTCATTTGTTGAAGCAATCAAAGCCTGCTGTCGTAGAACTTGGTTCTCAGACTCAAGGTTAGACAAGTTCACTTCCAATCTGTGAGCAAAAAATTTATAAGCTGTTTAGAGAAAAGAATATTGATACAGTTAATTACCTTAGAATTCCCTTAGTTACCTATCAATAGTCTCTTGTAGTTCTGAAACTTTCAACTTTGAATCTTCTGCCTCTTTAAGGCTTGCTTTGAACTTGTTTTCAACCTCAGAAAAGTTCTGTTCAAATTCCTCTACCTTTCTTTTCAAATTGCTTATTTCACCCTACGTATGACAGAATATACATAGTTAGTATAAATATTATTTGCCCATCTGTCATTGTTCTTTGAGTTTGCAATATACAACATATTTACCTCCAGTGACTCATTAAGAAGTGTCAGTTCCTCGACCTTGCTGTTGTCAACAACTGGTACCTCTTTGATGACAGGAGGAGCTTGTTCAATTGCTAGTTTTGCGGCCTCCTTCTCTTGCACAATTGCTGCATGCGCCTCATCTAATTTTACTTGCATTTCCTCTAAGCCACTTTGTAGTTTTGCAATTTCTTGTCCTTTCGCTTCTTCAAGATCAGTCTACAAACAGATCACAATTGGTCAACAGGAGTTTAAGGAGTTTTGGCATTTGCGTTATATAATAATGAGAATTTTTTAGTGGTCCGCTGTGAGCTGAAGGAGGTTATATTATCAATTTTACTTTAGTTTGACTGTCGGAACCAATTCCCAAGCTTTTGTTTTGATTTATATTTTCATAGTTAATATGGCTAATAAATTTTCACCAATTTGATAAGAAACAAACCCTTAATTTCTTTTCCAAATCTAATCGCCATGTCAGCTCTTCAACACGCTTTTCCAGCTTGTCCTTGGCTTCTTTGAGCGCCCCTGCATTTCTCGCTTCCTGTATTCAAGAATTTCTCAACTTCAGTGAAAAAAAATCATCTTTTTTTTCTTCGATTGCTGTTCTACTCATGCCAGTGATATTTGTGAATGGTACAGTGAATAAGATATTTACCATTCGTAGTTTTCTGAGCTCCCTCCTTGCAACCCTTGCTCTCCACAGACATTGAAGTGTAAGGTTTGCTTTCAACTTCTGTTTGTAAGTTGTAATAGCATAATGCCTTCGCCATTCAGTCTGCAAGAAATGCATTTCATAAATGTTGCTTTCTAAGTTCCGAGAAAGTAATTTAGGTTTCTAATTTATCTTTTGAAATGTAACCTGACCATTATGCACTTAGGCCTTTCTAGTTTTTTTGGTTACTTCCATTACTGTAATTAAGCCTTTGTGCTTTCACTTTCTCCATCTTTTTTTCTGTATGACGCATCCAATGAATCAAATGCTAGATTTGAAAACCAAACTTTGCCCAATACCTGAACTATTATTGCTGCCTTGTTTCTTCTTCTGTGTCTGAATTCATTTCGAGCTGCCATTGCTCGTAATCCAGTTTGAATAATTATTGCCGATGCCTGTAATGTCGTGTAAGATTTTCTATCTGTGTGGGCACGGAAATGTTTCTGTATACGTATGGAAGCTGCATGCTTTCTCATGTATTCATAAAACTTGCGTGCAAGTCGTGCTGCACAAGATAGCGAAAGGAAGCATGTCAATTCCAATTCTTCCTTATACATGGTTATATAGCTGAAATAGTGCTGATTTTTTTCGAGAAGTTTAAAATATTTATCTTGTGTATAATCTAATAACTATTGCCACTTTAATCTTGATTCCGGATTATTCAAAAATATAGAGTACTGAAAAAAAAAAAAAACTGACAGCTTCATAGTTCCTATTGTGATACAGGGTCCAATATATATTTTTTTAAAAGTAACAAATTACAATACCTCTCCAATTTTTCTGCATATTTATTGTAGCCTTTCTTAGAATGATGAACTCCTTTCGTGCTAGATAGGTTCGGATTTGCCTTTGGATGCGCTTTGCAGCATTAGCCAGAACTTCAGTTCTTCTAGCATCCAATTCTGCCATTTGCCCGGCTCTGAGGAATACCTTTGTTTTCCCAATCTGAAATTTTGAGGTTAGATAAAATCTGATAATATCTCAAAATTTCTGGACAAATATTTGGCAAAAATGCTATTAGGATATATATAATGTTGCATAAATTTTGGTTTTGGTACCTGATAACCCTTTAAGCCCATCCTGTCCAAGATGGCAACGCATGCTGATTTCTCATCAGATCTGCAAAGCCGAAAGATATTAGTTAAATGCTGTTACAGCAGAGATGCAATCAAAAGGGTTGTCCATATGATTTGAAGTCACTATTGAATCGATCCAGACATGTATAATGTTTCGCTAAGCATTGAGCATCTAATATCTTTAGTTATCCAAATGTTAAACATTAATATTTAATTTGTACCCGTCCAAAACATCTGGATCCAACGTCCCAAAGCGGTCGAGGAACTCATCGAAAGTTCTTTTTGTTGGATATCCAGCACAGCTTATCCTAATTGCCTCCAACACACCCTGCCAAATTTTATAATTAAGCAATTTAAATATGGCCAATATTAAATTCTTAAGTACATATTGTAGATTCTACAGTTTAAGCTTACCCCGCATCTTAACTGATTTAAGACATTGAAGTTCTCGAAAATTCCAGGTTTCAAAACTGCATTGGGCTTCACACATCTGATATAATGTGGTTCCGTTGTGTTCAAGGTTTCCATTAAAGATTGAAGTTGTTGCTGTAATTCGAAGTTTACACATAAGCCAGTCGAGTCTTGTATAAAAATTGAAAAAAAAATCATTATCTCCTCGTTATCTGTTGAAAAAGCTTACCTTGAAACGAGTTCCAATGGATGAGAATTTTGACTGTTTAGATGTTTCCTCTGGTAGAGGTGGGAAGAGATTAGCGACGAAGCTACACTTTGAGTTATTTAAGAGAGCTTGATGTTCTGCCACAACATAATCCTTATTTTTGTCCAGGAAGAAATCGGCTTGGTAAGTAACCTGTTGACCAAAAGCTTTGAAGTTTAACACAAATGTTTTAGAATCTTAATATATAAATTAGCTAAGAAGATTAAACTTTCTTACATCACCCGCGTAATGATTGATTGTGAAGTCTGTTCGAGCAAGTTTTGGCTTGCTGAAGCGTTTGTGTGCTTTATATGTCTGATACATCTTTTGTGCAAATGTCTCATGGGTTGATTTGGGAAACATACTGCACATGAATTTATTAGGCCATTTTTTGTCTGTATAGATAGACTAATATTGTGAACTTGTATCAGATATAATCTAATTGTGAGTGCACTATGATGATACAACATTTACTGTTAAAAATTCATCAATATTGCTAGTGAAAATGTGGCATACCAGGCTTCATCAAGGAGCGCGATGATGCCTCCAGGTTTCTGCAAGCAGAGATGTACGCAACAAATTAATCCTGATATTTTAGCATGGTATATTTATAACCGATATGATATTTTGTTCGTAAGATTCATTACCTTTTCTATAAGATCCAGAACATCTTGGTTATCTACAAATTCAACATAACTCCAGTCAATTTCCTCTTTCGTGTAGTCCTCTTGCTCCATCTTGAATACATGCTGTAATGATTCTTTCCCATGTAATCATGTGTACAGAACAATGCATTCTTATATATGTATCTATCTATAGGCACACTTAAAATATTTCATTCTACAGAATTGTCAGATGCTGAGAAACACTCCCGTCCGCACCTGATTGAAGTGCTGCTGCAACTTCTCGTTTGTCAGATTGATGCATAGCTGCTCAAAGCTGCCGAATGAAGCATGTGGTAAACTTTTCATATAATGTGTAAAGGAATGATTATGTGAGAATTGGTTTAGTCTATCATTGTTTTACCTGTTGATTTTGAAGCTCTCAAAGCCATATATATCCAGGACCCCGATAATACTTCTCGCTGTTGGATCCTGGCCAATTGAACTGTTGATCTTTTCTACAATCCTGCCACAAGCCATTAATGAGCATTTTACGATATTTTAATCTGCTACTACTGGAGCAGAGATGAAGTGAAAACCCGAAAAAAAGAGGCAATAGTTAATTTACATACCAATCAAAAAGGCGTGAATATAATGTCTTAGCCAACCCATCTCGACTAGTGACAGCTGAAGCTGGATCTAGTGGTTTTGTGATGTTACCATCCGGTGTTACAATCACGCGCTCACAAAGCGAGTCTAGAAGTGCTTTCTCATCACACCTATATATTAGAATATTAAGACGGGATACAGTCTAAAATGTACCAGGAAGTATGTAATTAGGATAGTTAGGTTAAGTTGATTATAGTTCGCACATGAGTAGCTCCGCAGCTGTATGAAGATGGTAACGTGATTTTTCGTTCTTCAGTTTTGAAGAATCTATTTCAGTTCCCTTGACAAACTCCACGTTCCCAAGGTGAAGTATAGAAGCTACCACTCGGAATATAGCATCCTGCTCAAGGAAAATGGAGTATTGTTAATGCAACTCATTATAATTGATTTATTTTTATTGCTCTTATATTGAGGGAAAAACCTGCTCTTCTTGGTTGATTCCTACAACATCCATGGCATTTCTTGTCTCTAGATATTCCCTTGCATCATCCACATTTGTAACTTCGTAACAATTAGTTTGATTAAGGTAATGGAATGTCCTTGGATCTCCTAATTTGAACCTCTTAACATCCTGAAGTAGCAGAATTTTGTCAGCATACCCTTTACTTGCTTACATCATATTTTTCTCGAATTTTATTTGATTAATGATCTACCTCAGGTGGTGCTGCACAGAGCATGTAAAAGCAGTGATAATTCCTCTCTGGATCAGACACTTGGCAAACACGTGATCTTTCGAGAAGATATGTCCGAACTGCAGCTCCGGAGATCTTCCAATGCCTATCGAACTGGATTTCTACAAATTTACCAAAACGACTGGTACAACCACTCGGTCATTGGAATCCCCGTAAGTCAAACAACAAAAAAAGATTGTATCAAGCATAGACTACAGTCACAGAAAATAGTATCCACTTGGTCACCTGGAATTGTTGTTTTTCACTGTTTTGGCATTTCCAAATGCTTCCAAAACTGGATTGGACTGAGGATAAAAAGTTCAAGTTATAACAAGTCAGGCTCTTACGGTGTAGAATTGAAGTTATATTGGCTTTTCCTCACCTCTAATACTTGTTGCTCAACTGTTCTTCCTTCACCACCAGATCTCCCCCCCATGAATGCTAGGTATCTCATGAGCATTTTTGTCGTCTCTGTCTTACCAGCCCCACTCTCTCCACTCACCAAGATGGATTGGCTTCCATGTTCGTTTATCATTGCCCTGATATATTTAGCAAAATATGTTTTTTTTTTTGGTCAGATTGAGCACCCTTGATTTCCGTTGATATCCAAAATTTGGTTTCTTTTAACATGTTTTAAGAGCTGAAGCTCAGGAAAAATAACTATTGCCCGATGGACCCTTGTGTATTACCTGTAACAAGCATCTGCAACAGCAAAGAGATGTGGACTTAGCTCACCAAAAGTTGCTCCTTTGTATTGTTCCATCATGTGGGTGTCATATAAGTGTGGCAGTCTCCGGAAAGGATTAACGGCTATCAGAATATTCCCGGTGTATGTCTGCTCATTCATGGATAATTTATCAGCTTTTCAATAATTTGAATTTTTCACCGGATTACTGTTTATCTATTTTGACCTGTGTCATTAGGATAGATATTACTTACGTATATCTCGTTTAGAGCAAACCGCGAGGCAAGATTGGATAGAACTCCAGGCTCATGGAGATAAGCTAACTTGGTCATGTCATCAACCCCCGCTGGTGGTGCTTCTGTGTCTTTTGGATATATTCTCGATATATCTGCTACTATCTGCGCATTTTGAAGGTAAATAATGCTGAATACTATCTTCCCAAAGTTCTTCCAGATATATATGAAATTATGAATGCAATGTTTGTAAAACCCTTTCATGTTGGTCACATTGCTATATGTAACATAGTGAAACATGTTTCGATTGTGAAAATGCTATTCCTAAAGCGATTATGTACAAAATTCTGAAGTTACAGTTAAATAGCTGTTAGATATTTCCAAATGATAGGTCCAAAACGCACCGCATGAAACATTTTCCATGTACAGAGTTTAACGTGCCGTTGAGTTCGTAATATTTAAAAGGAAAAGATGACCTGCTTAGTCTCTCTGACTGGAAAAGAGAGCTGCTATCAACATTAGCTTATTGCAATGGTATTAACATATTAAAGAAATGGCACAGATTCTGATCATTGCCAACTTATTACCGATGAACATCTTTGAATTACATTTTGTGTTATTGTAATTTGTATACATTTGCTTTAACACTAAAAGAATTTAATTCACATCAAATTCCAATTTACTTTATCAGTCTTGTGCTTTTTATTACTTAATAGTAAAATGAAATGGGCAATGAAGAGCCTCTACATACCCTAATACATGTTTATATACATCATACTTGTTTCCTACAACTAATATTAGAACTTACCGTTTTCCCTATAGTGGTAACTATGGTGGCCTTTTGGCCTTTGATTTCTATCACTTCCCCGTCGATCCATGCTTGTTCTTGATCCTCAGCCCACACGTGGGATCCTACTATGATGTTTACGGGAGTTCCCTGCATCATCAAACAATCACAAAAAACTATTTCAATATTTTTTAAAAAAAAAAAAAA
>MKEJ01100079.1:0-12913 GCA_001753735.1 Embelia ribes | reverse complement strand
ATACACACACATATATATGCATCCATAACTTTATCTCCAGAAAGCAACACCACTGTCCGCACTTCTCACTGTTCAAAGGTCAATTAGCCCTAATAGTCACTATATACACAAATCTTTTTATCAATTATCTGTAAGTCTTAATTTCCATTATATATGCTTGTTTGAGCAATCTCCAGATGCAATATTCTGCTTATGGATTTAACTGGTCAAGTTTTCTAGGGCTCATCTGCTGTAAATGTTCGATTCATGGTATTTTAGGGCATTTCTTCCACTGTATATACTCTCATGCTCTTAATTTTCATTTTATTTTGAAATATCTCAAAGTAGAAAGCTAGAGTTTATGGAATCAGGGGTATACCCATGATTAGGGTACAGGGGTGCTGAACGTCATATGTAGTTTTTTAAGGGGGCTTAAAGGTCATTTTTTTTTTTTTTTGGGGGGGGGGCGCGGAATAATGCTGCATCAAAATAATTTACACTAAGAAATGAGATATCATATTTTTTTTAATTACTGGAAAATAAGGGTGGCAACGAGCAGGGCTATTCGCGAGAATCTCAAGCTCGACTTGACAACTACTCGGTCCGAGCTTGACTTGTGAACAAAATAAGTAGGGCGCGAGCACGTTAGCATATTCGGTTTGAATTTTGAGTCAAGCTCGAGTAATGAACTACTCAACTCATTAGCTCGCGAGTAGCTCGAAGAATATTTATGTATGTATGTATATATGTGTTTGTGTGTGTGTTTAAGTTAAAAATAAAATTTTTCTTTGCTACCACTGGTAAGATTTGACTCTTAATTGTTTAATAACATAAAAAATACATTACCCTAAATAATATTATTTCAATATGATATATAAAATATATTTAAAAATAATTTATCGAGTTGATTTCAAGCACAAAAATGATACTCGAGTCGATTAGAGCAATACTCGGTTTGACTCGTACTGAGACACCTGAACGATTCATGCTTGATTAGAGTAATACTCGACTCAACTCGACTCGTTTGCACCCCTACTAGCAAACTTAAAAATACTGTTGATATGAACAGTAGTCCCTAGTTAAAGGGGATCAATGTAGATTTTTCGTACATTGAATGGTATTAGGCACGCTGACACGGGGTATCCTAAATCTTTATCTCTAAATTTAGTATAGATGCCCATCACAGAGAGCCTGGTAAGACTGCCCTTTGCTGGTTCTTGAATTGATTCTTGTTTTACACGTTAGAAATGAGTGCAATATTTATGAACATTTACATAGGCGATGAGTGCTATACTTAGATTTGTGCAGGTTTGATTTTTGTTTTATTTGGGTCTCTCTAGTTTGCATCTTCTAAGTGAAAATAAGATTTAATTAGGGTGGATGAAAAGTTGAAGTGATAAGTAATACCTGTTTGAGTTGATTGAACAAGTATACTTTTAAGCAATCTTCTATTTTGATTATCGAAGCTTCTATATGGTTTTAGCATTCTACCGGTTTAAGCAATCTTTTATTTTGATTATCAGTGCTTCAGATTTTTACATGGTCAATGACAAGAAGGTTTAATCCGCTGTTAATGGATATACGGATCATTTTTCTAGAATTTATCGGTTATTCAGTTGTAAATGTTTGATTCGATTTCTCTAGGCTTATTATTGCCTACTGTTCTTGCACTTATTTCATTGTACATTCTATGAAGGTGATAATTTTTATGGTCTAAATTTTACAAGTTTGTTTTATTTATGGGTGAAATTGTAAAGTAAGAAGTAGTACTGATTTGAGGTGAGTGACAAATTACATTTATGGTAATACTTATTTTGAGATGAATAAAATTAACACCTGACATTTTGAAAGGGATGGTGCTCTGCTTGATTTAAGAGTGCGTCTTTTTTTTCCCTTTTCTAACAGACAATTTTGTTGTCACAATCAAAACCTAAAGGTTGGGACATATTTTCACTTGGTTATGTTCCTCGCTATATATTATTTTCTATAGTTCTAAGGTTTTTAATAAATTCTACTACATAAAAATGGGATTAATGTTTTGTGTGTCACTCTGTTGGATTAGGTTTCCAATTGGGGAACCATAAGTTGTTGAGGATGCTAATTAATGATGAAGGAAATGCACAAAAGGTAAGACTTAGAACTTGTTTTATCATTCTTTTTTTTTTTTACTATCTATTTTCTTTACTGATTTTGTGGTCATCATTGATATGCAGTGGTGACTCGGTTATTGGTGGTTCCAAAAGTGGTGAGAAATATCCTAAAGTCAATTGGTTAGAGCATGCCAAGGCACATGATAGTTTCTCAAACCAAATCAAGTTCCTTAGTTCAAATTTTCTCTATTCGTTAGCTACACAAAAACCGGGTACTGGAGAACCTAACAGTACAAGGTACGCTTTCTTACTACCATATTATACCTTTCTTTTCTTTTTTATGTTGTATTAAAAGGTTTATTTGTCTGTTCACAATCATATCTTTCAGGTACATTTCTTTACTGACCTACAAAACATAGGTAAAGTCAATATCAATCAAGAAAAGTATTTGTGTTAAAGACAAGATTTAAAAATGTATGTTAGTATCTAGAAATTACTTTTTGTTTCTCGTAAAGAATGAGTTTTCTCAGATAGAAATGGCTCTTTTTATCAAAGTTACATTTTCCCTTTTTTATCTGGTAGTACACTCTTGCAATTTCAGTGATCTCATCAACTTCAAATGCTTTTAGGTTGTAAAAGTTTCGGGGCCTGATGGGAACCCATCTTTCCAATCTTTAATCAACCGGACTTTTTTTTTCATACTTTCAGTTTTTTCTGTGCCTTACGGAAGTTCTTGGAATTGTTTGAGAACATATCTCCTTGGATCTGGACATTTCAATTTGAGTGTGAGCTTATGCAAACTTATCTTCCACTTCTTCATCATTCTGTTTATCATGTTATTTTTTTTATTCTTTTAGGTCCATGGCTTATCAGACTCTGAATCTTCAAAGAGGGCAGATCTCACAAGTTGAAAAGGTATATAAATTGTCGCCGTGGTACTTGAGGACCAAATATGCTATTAGATTAAGTGGATTATTAGGCGTCATAAATATAGTATGTTATTCTTATCTTGCTGATTTCTATTAATGGTGGCAATTTTATCCGACCCGACCCGATGGGTTTCATGTAAGTCGGGTAGCTTTGGGCAAAAGAACTTTTTGGGTCGGATCGTGTCGGGTACAAAGTGAAAAAAAACATACTCATACCCTACCCTATCAGCGCCCCTCCCAGGTAACCTCAGGTATCAAGTCGGATTGGATTAGGTTTAATCTATTTCTATAATAGTATATTATATATAATTTAAACATTTTAATATTTTCTATTTAAATATAATATGTTTTAGTTTTTACTTGAAGATTATTTTAAAATTAGAACTTTATAATATTTGACAAATATATAAGAAGAAAAAAAAAATCTAACACTCAAACTAAAAGTGTACAACTCTTCAGTCTAAAATGAAATTATATAAGTTTAGATTTTTTATCCATAATAAATTGTTGTAATATAAGAAAAAATGTGATTATAAAACAATTTATGCGTACATGCTATATATACTTACATAAATCTTATATATATACACATATATATTAGGTCGAGTTGATATGTCGGGTCAGATATTGGGTCGGGTGCACATGTATGGAGATTAAATCCGTTAACCTACTTGCTACCCAACGGGTCAAGTCGGGCACTGGTAAAGCCACCTATCAGGTTGGATTGGGTAATACTTTTTCGGATAGAATTGGCTCAGGTTGCAGGTAATTGGTAAAATTGCCAGCCCTAATATCTATCTTTATTATGCTTTATCACCACCATCATTGTTTTCACTTCACTTGACATTGCTGAACACTGAGGATTCTGAAGTTTGTAGTCCCATATTATGCTATCTCCCTACTGCTCTCTCCCTAGTTCTCTCTTTTAGTGTGTGGATCAGTGCACCTGCTTTTACATTTCTATCTTGCTGTTCGTCAAACTTTACAGGCAAAATGTATTGATCTTTATTTTACTCAGATTTTTTCTCACTTGTTTTGGGCAAGTTATAATATCATAGAACACCTGAACTAAAAAATAAATTTACTTTGAGATAGTTGACGGTGGTACTGACTTTATGATTTTTTTCCTGGGTTGTTCATAATTGGATTAATGGCAGGCCTGGAAAACTCTTTCCAGCCTTCATTTGTCCAGCAGGAACTATGTGAAGCCTGGGAAATATGTGGCATCAATTAAGGATGTGAAGGCTAACTCATCAAAGGATGTCAAAAATACACAGCTGAAGCCATCTGATATGCGTGACAACTTTTCTGGACAAACACCTACACATGAAAACTCAAATGGAGCACATGCCACATATGATGAGCCTACTAGATACATGGGAAATTCTTTTCCATCAAATTCAGTTAATGTAGCGGAAGCCAAAAAGGTTGCAATGCAAAATGAGAATTGTGTGTCAAATTTTGGCAATTATAATGCACCAGCTACAAACATATCAAGCTATCACACACCAGGAGTGAACCACAGGAAAGGTTCAAGGGTTACATCCCCGTGTTGTATTGATGACGATGATATACTTGAGGTAAACTTTTTCATCTTGTCTTCTGCCACAGTGGTCTAGTCTTTTTTTCCCATGTTTAAGTGAAATTGATTGAGAATTAAAATTATATATTGTTTCATGGGGCAACAGTCCATTCTTTCAGAATGAATTTTGTCAAGTTTAAGATCAACTATATAAACTTTACTCATCTGATCAGATGAAAAGAATTGTTTTTCCCCCTTAATAGAGCTGTTAGTATTGTGCCTAATGAGTGATGAGGTGAGGCATCAGGCATGTTATTTGGGCTGTGGCTTTCTACTATTATTGCTCTTATGCATGTGAAAGTGTTTTGTACAGACAAGCTAAGCTTCTAGTGCATTTTCATGGCTGATTGTCAGATAAAAATCTTTGTATTTGTTTATGGTCCTTGGTTTCTGTTCACATATTATGTTTCTCATTACGAGCTTTTTTTTACCAGGACATTGATGTGGACCAAATAGTTGAAAACTACCAATCAACTTCCACACCTCAACCATCAATTTCCAACTTTCCACCTATTACTCCAACTTTTAATAAGAATAATGTTGCAAGAGAAGAGGGGACATGCTTGCCACCGGAATTGCATCCCAAGTGCACTCATGGTTATATGGTATAATGTTGTGCTGCTACCTACTATATTGTATTCTTGAATTGCTTTCAGAATCTTCTGTCTAATTCTTTAAGTGGATACAGCTGGGACTTTGTCCAGAAGCATCAACTCATTTGCAAGACATGAAGGACCGGCTTATTGCCATTTCAAATGAACTTCTTGACAACATTGATGCCTTGAGCCCAGTTCTGATGGAGAAGCTTCGCCAAGATAGGTATGCTTCCCCTTGTTTCTGAACTTATATAATAGAAAAATATAATGAAGGATGTTAGAATTATTTGACAGTCTGGCACATCACATGAGTTCTAGAATAACACTTCCTTTAGCCACAGAAAGAAAGACTTCATATTCACATCAGATAATCGACAGAATTCACATCCATTCACATATGGATGTGATGCAAAAGGGGAACAAACCCTAATTCTAGAAAAGGAAATGAATTCAAAATAAAAGATAAAAGGAAATACTAGGTAGTCTAATTAAATCCCTAAGGAAATAATATACACGCTTATTAAACTAAATAAAATACACGGACTTATTTGAATAGATAAATAACTCAGGGATGTTTGCTTATTGATCTGCATCGGGATGTTTGCAATTGATGTAGGTTGCAGCTGAATAAGCAAGTTCAAGAGCTTGAGAAATATCTTCACGATGCTTCTATTCACTCGGAAAGACAAAAATCACAATTTTCCACATCCACAGCTCCTTGTAGGGCTTTTCAGTTTGAAACCCCTATACATTCTTCAGTCAGGGGTGATTCCATGAGATTTGACACCCAATCACAGAGTGTAAATAGATCAGATGGATACGACGGATTAAATTCGACTTCTTTTCCGTACTCTTCTGTGGATAGGTTCGGTGATTCTGTGTATCCAGTGGATAGAGAATCCTATGTTCCCAAGAATATCGAAGTAAATTATATTGAAGGTTCAAACGACAAGAAATGGGGTAGTCGAGATTTCCCCTGGACAAATGAGTTGGAGGTAGTCTTGCACTAGTTCAAATGTGTTTTCTCTACATCTTTTCTGCGCATTCATAGAGAGCTTATTGGCCAATCTATAAAGAAATGCCATGTCAATTAATTTACCAAGTTGCTGGTTTCATTATAGATAAATAATAAGAAAGTGTTTGGAAATCACTCCTTTCGACCAAATCAAAGAGAGGTGATTAATGCTTCACTGAGTGGGCATGATGTGTTTGTTTTAATGCCAACAGGAGGTGGAAAAAGCCTGACGTATCAGGTAAATTGTTCTCCTCTGCATTGTAGTACAAGGCATATCCTTTTTCTACACTAAATGTTAAATCTGATTCTTGGAAACTATTTGCTTATTGTTGAAGCTAATCAGGCCAAAAGCATAGTTCTTTGTTTTTCTGTGAAATGACAACTTCTATATCTTGGGTTTATGATGTAATTTGCTCCGAACTTCTTTCATGCATTTGAGTTGATGCTATATTTGCATTTTTTTGCGGAAAGATTGCTCTTTCTTATAAGTTGAAGTTTTGCTTGTAGAATTTCTAATTCAATCTTGATATTGACTTGTGGTACAGTTTCTATCACTTTGAATTTTAATCATTCAGATTTTTCATTATAACATGTGTTCAATTCTGTTCTCCTGCAGCTCCCAGCTCTTATTTGTCCAGGAATAACATTAGTAATTTCACCTCTTGTATCACTCATCCAAGATCAGATAATGCATCTGTTACAGGTATGCTGCCGGAGCAGTAATCAATTACAACCAGCTGTTTTCATTTGGTTCCATAATATTGGCTCTTGTGTTGCATTACAGGCAAATATTCCTGCTACTTATTTAAGTGCAAATTTGGACTGGGCTGAGCAACAGGAAATTTTCAGAGAACTTGGTTCAAGTTATTGTAAATACAAGCTTTTATATGTCACCCCCGAGAAAGTGGCCAAGTGAGTGATGATTGTGCAAGTCTGTAATATAATATCAATTTCTCGCATCATTACTATTTTAAAATGACATAAATTTTGTGAAGCATGCAGTGTTGGACTATAGATTGACATAATTGTTTTACGTGTCAGTCACTGTTAAGCATGGTTAGAATGTGTACAGTTACACATAAACTCTACAAACTTCAGTGTGAACATTTGTGTAAGAAGCTAGTATGCAGCTCTATTTATGTGTTCATACTGAATACTCTAAGAATCAACTGTATAAGTGCAGAAGCGATCATCTGATCCGACACTTGGAGAGCCTGCATGCTCGTGAATTACTTGCGCGGATTGTGATCGATGAAGCACACTGTGTAAGCCAGTGGGGGCATGATTTCCGACCAGACTATCAGGTTGTGATTTCACATAACTTTTCTCTAATTCAGAATGCACATCTAAGGCTGATGCTGACCTCGTTTTTGCACCGTATTCTAGGGTCTTGGTATCTTGAAACAGAAGTTTCCAAATACGCCAGCATTGGCTTTGACTGCTACCGCCACTGCTAGTGTCAAAGAGGACGTCGTGCAAGCTCTTGGCCTTGTTAACTGCATTATTTTTCGGCAAAGTTTTAACCGTCCAAACCTATGGTGAGTTTTGAATGCATATACACCATTTTTAAAGTTTGGAAATGAGCTTCCCTATTAAACTTTGCAGGTATTCAGTTGTTCCCAAGACAAAAAAGTGTGTGGAGGACATAGATAAGTTTATTAAAGAGAATCATTTTGATGAATGTGGAATTATTTATTGTCTGTCCAGAATGGACTGTGAAAAAGTGGCTGACAAGTTGCAGGTTAGACTTTTTATCCCCTGGAAACTTTTATTATTTCTGGCTTGTTTAATGGATTTGGAAATTTTGCAAATGCCAAATCTGAATGAATTAACTTTCTACGCGTACTGTTTTGAATTTGCTATAGTAATTCTGTTATATGTGGTGCACTTCGTAACGACTATCAATCTTTGTTAAAACTCACCATACTATTTGTTTTCCTTTTTAAAAAATTGTTGTTGTGAAGAAAAGCAGAATATGATTTGGTGAGAGAGCTTTTTGTGCCTCTATTGTGGTTATGACTGTAGCTAGATGACTGCCATCCTTCTATTCTAAATTGTGGTGAGTGTTTGATGACGGGAGAAGGTTTTACGATGATTGAACTCTGTTTTTCTCTGACTTGGACTGCTATATTTCTATTGTGACCTTGTGTCTCCTTGAGTGATACTATATAGTTTTCTATCTATGGTCTTCCATTAAGTCCTACTTTTTGCTCATTAAAATCTTGAAAATGTTAACCCCATGTTTTTTTTTACCTTTTACTTTATTTTGCAGGAACTCGGGCATAGAGCTACTTTTTATCATGGGAATATGGAACCTGTTCAACGTGCTTTTGTCCAGGAACAGTGGAGCAAGGATGAGATAAATATTATATGTGCAACGGTAGCGTTTGGAATGGGTATAGTTAACTTCAGCTGTTGCTGCTAACTTAAGCTTTTACGTGCTTGTATAATAATGTATTTGTTGCAGGCATCAACAAGCCAGATGTGCGCTTTGTCATTCATCATTCTCTTCCTAAATCCATTGAAGGCTATCATCAGGTTATTAATACTAAGGACACTGTTTTCATATATTCTGATGCTGCTAGAACCCAAAGTAAAAAAAGTTTATGTTACCATAACAGTATAAAAACTGATGCTGATCATCTTTGCTGCCTTTTAGGAAACCCAAAGTAAAAAAATAACGGTATAAAAACTGATGCTGATCATCTTTGCTGCCTTTTAGGAATGTGGTCGAGCTGGTAGAGATGGTCAACCTTCTTCTTGTGTATTATATTACAGCTACAGTGATTATGTGAGTTTCTGTCTACAGTTAGCTGCTAGCATGCAGTTATAAGTTTCTTATTTGTGCCAGATCCCTTTTTACTTGTTTTAGCTTTACCTTAATGGTTGTCCATTTGCCCGCTGCTTCCATTTTCTGCAGATCAGAGTCAAGCATATGATTAGCCAAGGAGCTGCAGAGCAAATTCCAATGAAATATGGAGTGACTCGTATAAGTACGACTAATTCTGGAAGGGTATTAGAAACTAATAGTGACAACCTCAAGAGGATGGTAATTGTCTTAAACTAACATTTGTAGCTCAATCTCATAATATTTGTTTTCATCTGAACCCTCAGCAGTTCAGATCAACTCTATGATTTCATTTTAATGAGATCTTTTCAGGTCAGCTATTGTGAGAACAATGTTGATTGCAGACGGCTCCTGCAGCTTATTCATTTTGGAGAGAAGTTCAGTTCTGGTGGCTGCAAAAGAACATGTGATAATTGTTCTCAGGACAAAAGCTTTATTGAAAAGGATGTCACAGAGATTGCAAAGCAACTGGTTAGGAATCTTAGCCATTACTTTGGATGATCCCAGTTGCCCTGGATTCTTGTCTTTCTAAATGTAGAAGATTTTGTTTAGTTTACATATATACTGGTGCCAATTCCTTAAAAATTAGTCTCACCCCGGCACTCTTCCCATTATTTGTAATCCTTATAGGTCGAAGTCGTGAAGTTAACAGGGCAGAAATTTTCATCACCTCATATCTTGGAAGTCTACAAGGGTTCGTTAAGTCAAGCTGTAAGTTCTGTCTTGCATATGAATGTTGCTCCAGCAGATCTTTGTTTTTGGAATGGCCATGTTTATATCCACTCATTGGTTACTAGGTTAAGAAGCATGGGCATAATACTTTGAAACTTCATGGTGCTGGAAAACATCTAGTCAAGGGTGAAGCCTCTCGTGTATTGCACCATCTTGTAATTGAGGATTTTCTAGTGGAAAGCGTAAAGAAAAGTGATTTCTACGGTTCTGTTTCATCTATTTTGAAGGTAAAGTGTTTTCACTTGATTCATGGATTTTATGGCAATAAGATTTATATCTTCTAGAATTTGGGGATGTGTGTCCAAGCGAAAGGCAATTGTGAGTTGTTGCTGAGCAATGCTAATCACATTTCTGATTTTAAAATTACATTAGATTAAGAGGACAAGTTCTGATTTGAGTGCGATACTTGTCGAAGGGGTGTTGAGCTAGAGCATTGTCTGACTCAAGATTGACACCCACTTCAAAATGTCTGCAATTCCTAGGTGCATTTATATGTGTCCATTTGAGAGACTCGGTCCTCCTCTTAAGTAGTAGATCTCATTATTTCATCTGGTTTCTCCTGACAAGTAGAACACCTTCTGAAGCTCTTTTATATCTTATCCATCTTCGTCTGTTTCATTGCGTACTCCCTAACTCCCTGTATATAACTTTTTTGGCCGCACTCTATATTTGTCTTATCTGAATCCATGTTATGACAAAATTCTGAGTCTGAGGTCACTCCTGGAGTTCTTATCTTTCAGGTGAATTATTCCAAGGCTTACAACCAATGTCTTGATGGACAGAAAATAATGCTAAGGTTTGCATCTTGTGAATACTTGATTCTATTAGTTCCATCTTTCATGGCTTAAAGGTGTGTGTGGACCAAATCCTTGTATTAAAAAGAAGACGTGAATCACTTTAATATCTGCACTATGAATGTGCTTGCAAGCACCTGCAATAGGATTAGTATAACTAATCATTATTGGATTGTGTCCCACCTTTATGTTTGTGGCATTACTTTTGGAGATCCAAAATCACACCAAATGCCTCTGGGCCCATCACATTTGTTCTTACAGATTTCTTTCATCTGAAAAGACATCGAAACAAAGCAAGATCGAAGAAACTCCGGCAAAAGGCTCACTTACATCTGGAAGGCCAACTTCTAAAATGGAGACTTCTTCAAAACCCAAATCTGCTGCTGAATCTGTATGTTGGGAATTTTGGTGTTCTTTTTCTTTGCTGTCTGCTTCAATAAAATCCTGACCATCTGTCATGACAAATCTTCTTCTTGAACCTGTATGTATATAGGACCTCTCGGCCAAATTGTACTCTGCTCTGCGAAAGCTTCGAACTGTTCTTGTCAAAGAGGCTGGAGAAGGGGTCATGGCATACCACATATTCTCGTGAGCGCTCAATATTGCATTTTGCTATTTTGCCTTTGTCCAAATTGTCTCATACGTCATTTTTGGAAGGTTTCTTCAGTTGAGTTTATCTAATTATTTGGTAATCTGGAATACATATTTTTGTACATTTAATTTGTAGGGAATCTAAAATCATTGGTATTTATCTTAGTTCACAATAGATCAACTATAGGTGTGGCCTTCTTGGTTCCTTTGCACATATTTTATCTGTATATTTCTTTCCATTTTCTTCTGGGTATGACAATTCCATGCAGAATTTACTCTTAAGAAATATGGAGCATCTGGGTCTTGTTATTCACTTTGGTTATTCTTTCCTTGCTAACTATGTTTTCACATGTTCTGATTCCCTGCAGAAACACTACTTTGAAACAAATGTGTGAGAAAGTTCCGAGAACAATGGAGGAACTTCTTGACATTCATGGCATTGGCAAGTAAGTTACAAAGTAAATCACTGAGTCATGATTACTGGTAAAAATGAAATTTACTAAATGTATTCTGGGTTATTTAGTGTGAAGGTGAACAAGTATGGAGCTAGAGTGTTGGAAACCATTGAAGCTGCCATTAAGGAAAATGCTAAGGTGGACAAAAACAACAGCAGCAGTAATGACAGCTCAGAAAAGCGGAGAAGAGACCGAGCCGAGGGCAGTGAGGATTTTGTGGAAAGCACGGAAAGATCGAAGAAAAGGGCATTGAGAAAACAATTTTCAAGTGATGAGGTGGTTGATTATGATGTGCCTGACCTTTATGATGAATCTCTCAATAATGAAAATTTTGACAGCTCAAATTTTGCTGTGGGGAACAGTTACTCAGACCCCAAGCTTGGGGTGAATGGAGGAGGGGTTCTACCCACTTGGACATCCCAATGAAAAATAAGTTTACTGGCAAAATCATTTTTGTTTCTCAAAATTTTGCTTGTTCTAGTGACTTAAATTTTAAATCATCTTCAAAAACTATGAAATTTTACCCCTTTGAATTGGGGGTTAAACTTTAGTGATCTTCAGATGTGAAGCTCAATTTAGAAATTGGAACAAGTTTCTCATTCCATGGTTGTAATTGATGATAGATACAACTCATTTCCGTGAGTAAAATGTATCAAGTTCATCGATAATCTACCTTCTTCCTCTAAATGTTATAATTTATTTATTTCTTTGTAGCTTGTACATGGTCAATTGCACTTCTACTCAAACCTTGGAGTTGACAATCAATTTTGGGGCCGTTGGATCATATGACAATAATATTTGCTCATGATCCAACAGTCTTCGCAATTGCCATGTAGTGTGACGGCAAAAAGTATTGCCAGCTCCTGTTGATTTTTACGATAATAACTTGGTTTGGATTGTTTCATGAGTGAATTATTTGTCTAAACCAAACGGATTGGTATCCATTATTTTTCCATTTGACCCCAAATTGATTAACCCTACATTTTACAGGTTTCTGTTGAACTAAATTGGATATTGATTTCATAGCCTTAATTGTTGGCATTGCTTGCTCGATCAATGTCCATCCCAGACATAATTGGCATTGTTTGCTCGATCACAGCAAGAATATTCTAGCGATGGGTAGATATATCAAGTTAAAATCACTAATTTTTGAAGTGATCAAGAACAAAGATGTCGAAAAACAAGGACCAACCCATAATCTTTCCGGTTTTGCTGTTCAAATTCTTTGCACGTGCTTCTTAAAATTGCTTTCACCACTGGAGCAAATATGAAAACACGTAGATTGAATCGAAACAAGCACCA
>MKEJ01100074.1:0-23291 GCA_001753735.1 Embelia ribes | reverse complement strand
AGGGAACTTTTTGTGGTTCCTAATAGGAGTTCCAAGTTTCTTATCAACCTCGTGATCTATGGTATTAACAAAAAGTATTAGTCAGAAATTTTATTCTTGCGTTAATAAAATTGGATCGCACTAATGAACACTTACAAATAAATTTTTATTCCTGATGAACACTTATAAAATTGGAATACACTGATGATCACTTACAAATTCTCAATTCTTGTAGTCGTTTTTAAAAGCGATCTTAAATCTTTTCTCAAATTTTGGGAGGTAATAAATATAATGATATTGGTACATATGTAGTTGTGCTAATATTGCACTTTTGGTTGCTTTAAAAAGTATTGAAATTTGGTGTTACTAGTGAAGGTAAGCCTAGATGAGATTGATATTTTGTATTGCCACTCATCCAATTGTTTATATGTTAAAAACTATTATTGCTTGGTGCTTAACATTTTATCACTTTATAAACTGTTGGGCCTATTTTTTCCGTTAAAAACTGCTCCTGCTGTTTATAATATGTCAAATATTCACCAATTTTTGTGTTGTGTATTGTTACTTGTGTTAAAACTAATAAAACCTCACACATGACGTAAAAATAGTAAAAATATGAAAAAAAAAGGCCAAAACTGATAAAAAACGATAAACTGATCAAAAACTGCTAAAAACATGATAAAAATTGACAAAACTGCTAAAAACATATAGAAATTGAAAAAATTGGTCAAGAATGATAAAACTAGTCAAAAACATCACAAATATGCCAGATTCTAGACAAACAGTCAAAAAATATGTACAAACAAACCAAATTTCTACATAAAGAGATCAAAATTCTGCATAAACACGATCTAATGTTGCCCTTGCACATAATTGCATTGCTCACTTTTGCAATAGCCTTGAATAGCGCACATTAGCACAATAACTTTCTTAAACACATGCTACAACCTTTATAAACATTAACTTTCATACAATGAACTTTGTAGTTTGTACAACCTTCGTACATTAAACTTGCATAGTAACCCAATAACTAAATTAAACTTGAAGTCAGATTTCTACATAAACTAGTATAACAAAATTCTAATTAATAACAAAAAGCAGCTTCATGATGATTCTCTCGCTAGTTTGTTTCAACTCTTTTGAAATTCTTTTGGCATTATTGGCTTCAAGAATTAGCCTATCATTAGCTTGTTTCAACTCTTTTGGTACTCGTTTTGCTTCATCGGGTTTACGGATTAGCTTCCCATTAATTTGTTCAACTCTTTTGGGACACACATCTAATGAGTAGCCTCTCATTAGCAGCATGATGAGTGATTACCTTGCATAGAAATGGCCAAATAGAGCTCAATTAACTTTAGATACATGATGAAATCCACAAATCAAAATGTACCAAAACAAGAACAATAACAAAAATAACAATTTGGGACATTAGCCTCTGATTAGTTTGTTGGTTTGGTTGATACTTTCAGACGAGTTTCAACACCACAATAACAACGAAGAGTTATTTAGAACCATAAGCAATAAGCAATGGACAAGAAATTAAATAGATATTGATGCAATCTTCTCATATATATGATAATTGATTGTGAAACTGATATAGCGACAATATATTAATAGGTATTGAAATTTAAATAAAAATTTTCAAAAAGATATTGCCAAAATAACAATCTAAATACATGGTGAAATAAAAAACTAATAGGTATTGAAATCAGTCAACAATATTTGATAATTTTTCAAATCAATTTCTAATCTCAATAGTATTAAACAATGAAATTAATATGTATCAAAATCATTGGCTAAGGATTGACCTCTTTGAGAGAGTAGATCAGCGAGGAGTGCGATATGGGAACGATTCAGGCGAACGATGACGGGCGAGGAGTCGCCAGTGGTGGCAGACGATGACGGGCAAGGCATTACTACGCGAGAGCACTGGCGTGACCTGTATCGCAGAAAGATATATATATAGAGAGAGATAAGATGTATTGTTGAGGAATATTGTGATATATCCTTGCGGTTTGGTCATTTTAGATCCAATTATCCAAAAATCTTATAAAATATTTTGTGATAGATTTTATCCCATGACCCTTTTCCTATATATATATATATATATATATATATATATATAACTTAATTGCTCTAAAATTTTGCATAAACTAGATTTGTGTGGTTGATAATTAAACACATTATCTCATTTTATAAGCAAAGAGAGTACACTGATGTGTCTAATTATGAATCATACAATATTAGTTTGTATAAATTTTCAACAACTAATTTTTTTACATATCATTACTCTGTAATCCTTATGTACTACCTAAATGTTCACAAGTGATGAAGTCTAAGGCTTTATATATTTTCTCAAATTTTTTACCTGCAGTTAATTTAGAGGGAAAAGTTAATTTTTCACCGTAAGTGACGTTATTTGTAATGAAATATATAAGTACATTAAAAATTACGTACATTTTTTGGGGCCTGGCTAGGAGTTCATTTCTTTCCTTTGGCATTGCAGATTTAGAAATTTTTAAAACAAGGTGAGTTGATGTGTGGATTGTTACCAATTCTAATCCTCAAATGAACATTGGAAAAACCATCACGGAAAAGAAAAGAGATTCGGCTGATGGTGATTTAAATAACTTCTGGAGTTTGAGTAAATATCGAACTTCAACAAGACAAATTAACGAGATAAATGCAACAATCAACAAGACAAATTATACCAGCCAACAATTTTAATTGGCTCTATTTCCTATTCCAGCTTTAATTTCGATTTATTGATGTTAAGGAGTGATCCGACGTGACTACGCTTCTACTTGTTTTTCTTTCGCGTGGTTGAATAAGCTGCCTCTTCCAAAGAAAAAACCTTTAGTAGAAATGGGACCCTAGCATCATATTATGTACACATTGCTATATCGGGTATTAAATTTTTGACAGATGCATTGTCAATTCTTCTAAAGTTTGATACTAGATTGCTTTGATAGAGTACAGGAGAATTTTACGGTTTCTATTGCCAAACGAAGTTTTTGGCCGCAAAAAACTCAAATACTAGAAAACAAAACTCAACCCAACTATCGCAAAATGTAGCCAAACAACCAATTTGTACCATGAATTCACCTTGCCTTCATGAAACTGACTACGAAAGATTTTCAGCCATTACATACAAAAATCCAAAGCACAACAGTTGGGCTTTTTTTGTCTATGGTACAAGTCTAGAGTCCAAATCGATCATATCCCACTCTTGAGGAGGCTTCCTATACAAATTTCTTCTGTTTAAAGTTTGAACCGTTCAAATATTTTGAAATAATATTACAAGAATGAATGATAAAGGACAAAACTCTTCCCTTACATGTTCATGGGCTGCAATCGCAAAGCTATCAACCTACCTTGTGACCCAAAGTACTCGAGCAGGAAACAGGGAAAGGCTCGCTTGCGAAATATAACCAAAATGCTCACAAAAAATAATTTTTTGGCATTTTTCTCAGCCTTGCAATAGCTTACTTTTGTTTTTGAAAGATAATCAATCTTTTGTAACCCATCTGCGTCCTCGAATATGATACCCACCATAGCTCTGGTCACTGCTACTCTCTCCACCACTTTCGGCACTAGTATAACCCGATTGTTTCCGGTGCTTCTTGCCCTTTGAAGCAACAGTACTATCACTAAAGCTCCCATTTAGTAAAGGATCATCTATTCCACGGATTACTCTTCGGGTTGGTGATGATGTGGCAATGAAACTATCATCCTTGGGCCGCTTCCCCTTGTCATGCCTCTTAATCTTTTGAGAAATTTTATGCAATTTTTGGTTGAACTTTGTTATACCCTTTTCGACTGGTACCACCGCTTGGGTTACTGTTAACTTTACATCGTTAACAATCTGCAAAAGATGGGTGTGAATGATGAAACCATAAAGTAATTTAATCAACAAATGTCCAACGCAACATTTCATACTTGAGAAAAAAAAATGCCAGGAATACAAAAGACTACCACATCAGTCTCTCTTACAATACAGCCTTAGTTAGATTACACAAGTAACACAACTGATATCAACGAAATTAGGGTCCCGATGCATGGGTTCGCAATATTTTCGTACTAGGTTGACATATAAATATAATACAACTACAAATTTAATGTAAACAACTGAGTTTGAAAATAAAAATTCACTTATTGAGGCAAAACTAGTTTCTTGCTTAAATACATAGGACAAACAAAATGACAATACTGTCACAGTAATTTCATTACGAAACTTCAGGTCACCCACACTAAATCAATATGTGGATCCATCCTTGGCACAAGCAGCTCAAGCAATATTTCAATAATTAAATAGTGTTTATTATTTATTTATTTTCAAGTAATGAGATAAAATGAAGAAGACTTACATATTCACCTCCACCAATGAAAACATCCCGGACACTCTCTCGGATAGTCATTCCAGGACCACGCTCATCAGCATCAGGTTGGGGAAGGCGTAGTTTTGTGGGCCTCTCACTGTCCCAAACCTCATCGGGATCTATAGGACAGTCGACTGATGCATAGTCTCCAAGAACT
The DNA here is from genome assembly GCA_001753735.1 of Embelia ribes. Lineage (NCBI taxonomy): Eukaryota > Viridiplantae > Streptophyta > Magnoliopsida > Ericales > Primulaceae > Embelia > Embelia ribes. The sequence goes on along the minus strand of MKEJ01100074.1, from coordinate 18,776 downwards.
GCAACACTCCCAGGAAAGCGATCTGGCATTAGCTCATATGGTTTTGCAGGGTATACATACAGATGAACCACAGAAGCAATGCCCATCTGTGCTGGATTAATACATAAACCTATGAGTAAATTTGCACATATCATGGGAAGAGTATTTCAGATAATAGCTCTTCCTACTAAGGAATAAGCATGATATGAGAGATCAATTACAGAAAATGTGAATCTTAAATGAAGCCAAATCATCACAACATAGAAAGATGCAAAAAGAGGTAACTGCAGAAATGGAAGCTTTACAAATAGGTCAGCCCAAAAATTTGCTTACGAAAAAATTCAACCATTATTCTTTGTGAGACATTGCACTTCACGACAGAACGCAGCAAGTGGAAAGAATGAACAGATCATGAAATCGAATAAAGATCAAATAGGTCATACAACTTATTTATTTAAGAGCATGGGAAAAATCAACAGAGGGCAACATGTTTGCATCTTGGTCTAAATGGCGACACAGATTGTTTAGCCAATCAATAATTATCAGGAGTTTAAGCACTTTCCAAACTCACAAAAAAAAAATTGGCAATACACCCTTGCTTCTTAGAGAACTTCGTGAACTAACAAGCTACAACAATAAAAATTAATAATAGAGCGACCAAGTAATTTCAGTGAGAGAAAACTAACTTAATTCAAATGTATTAGATCTACATAAGAGCGAACACCCAATCACAATCACAGTTCAAATGCCTAAAATATTTTAACAGGAAGACAGCATTTTAGAGAGAAAACTGGCATTAGATGGACAATAGTAGCAACATGATTCCAATAAACATCACATAAAAATATTAAGACTAGCAGAGATACAAAATTATACCTCTATACATATGATGAAGTCTTGCACGCTTGCTTGAAGCTGCAAAGCTTGAGCTATTGAACTTCTAAACAATCCTAGATCGTAAAGAAGGGCAATAGCCACACCTTGCCACCAAGTCAAAAAGACAATGGATTTAAATGTCAGGAATTTTGCTAATGGTTTTATGTATGCCAATTCATCCTTTGTAATGGTATAAAACTGAACCAAACAATACAAAGCCCACGTTTGACTGAAATTGAGAACCACAGCCATGTAAGGATACCTACAAAATCAAATGATGATACAATCAGTAGTGCCTTGAGAAAGTCTTCAATGGTTGTATGCCAATTTAGAGTTAAGTATTTGATGGAAATTAAAACTAAACCTCCACTAGCTAAATCACATAAAAATGGTGCAAGTAAAAACTAAAGCAGTAGGATTAATCTAGATCAAATTATTTAGGCAAACTTCATGTTTTGTGCAAGACCAGTCTTTGTAAAATACAGGATCATTTTCTTTTCTAGCTTTGACTGGACAAATACTTGAACCAAGTATCGGTTAAATATTTTGCTGGTTTTCGTTGCTCAGTAGATAATTCCGAGCGAAGAAACAACACTCATCATTTCAAGAAATAATATCATAGCGATTCTTGCTTGTGAAGGAAAAACCAATCAAACAAGAGGTCTGGCAGTGATAACATGATTCACGTCGGCTGTGGAACTCTTTTGGAAGGCTACCATATGATGAACTGAATCTTAGTGCTCCAAAAGATAAAACTCAATAATCACTTCAAAACAGATATTACGATTTTATCTTTTTGAAGAGTTTCACCAAACATGAGAAGCAAAGTAAATAGGTCAAGGAAATAACTCAAGTGTTGGGAAATTGACAGATTATAAGAAATTATTAAGGGCGCACGATCCGCCACACTTTCCATGGGCTCACCCTATAAACTAATGTGACTTTATGTCACCGTGCTGAAGTAACTAGCAATCCAAATTGACATGCGATATTTGTCGTTACTTGAACAGCAAAAGGAACATGTATATTGTTTGGAGGTGGAAATAAATGTAACTTTTTTCGATTAACATAATCAAATGATTTATTACCTTTTCATTTAAAATATTTCTTAGATAGGCAAAACCACAAAAGACATCAGGGTAGGCCTGGGATTCTAACTCAATACCTACATATAACAACCTTGATGAAAGCGTGAAAGAGATATCAATAAGCCAAGTGGTCTTTGGTTATTTATTATCAAATTTATATAGCAAGAACAATATAAGTAATTATATATCTTTTCCACTTGATTTAAAAGGAGGAAAGAAAAGTTTCGTACATTTCCATACGTAGTGTCTTTTTCCTTCCATTTTTTTTTATCATGGAACCACACTATTAACCACAGTTGGGATTGCACAGACGGTATATCAAACTTAAAATTATTTCTTACCTAGAATTTTACACCATCATAAATCACAATTTGGTTGAAAGAATCTTACAACACACTTCATAAAAATTAAAGTCATGTTGGATATTAGTCGATACATAGTATGATTTTACATGTTATGAACGACTCTAATATAAATTTAGAAAATTATTGGACCAGCGCAATATTGGTATGGAAGTCATCTTTCCTACATAAAACTTTATAACAGAGCGCTAGATTTAACTAAGCTAGAAATGGAAAAGGCTAAGTTTCCAAGAATTCTGTATAGTTTTGTGTTTGAATTCACATTTATAAGGGGTGTGTGTGTGTGTGTGTGTGTGTGTATTAGTCAAATTTATAATGTTAACTTTTGCTTCTCTTTTCAAAAGTTGCATCATATTCTATAATAAAATTCAATAAGGTAAGCAGGTTTTGCATCAGTTTAAAATGGTGCAATGAAAATGTAGAAAACAACTTTCTTTCTCTAACCAGAATCTAGTACGTTTCCCTTCCATGTGGTTCTTCTCTATTGCACATGATATTCCATTTCAAAAGAAAGTGATAATTCATTCGTCAAGCTAATGACAAATATCAACCACATTTCTTTCATATCCAGCAAACATAGCTTCCATTAATTGCAAGAGTGAATGGGAAACTAGGAGGCTTAATTGAGTAGGCATTAGAAGATGATTTGGCATAGATTATTGGACAGGTTCACAACTGACATGATAGACCGGGTCAATACTAAAAAAATTTCATCACGACCTGACATCAAGCTAAAACTGAAGGGTGACAAACTGTGATACAACAAATGGCATCGAAGGCACATTCTTGACTACCAGACGGCCGCTCACAAGAAAGTTTAATGTGACAGATGTTTCTTAGGCTCGCAAAGAAGGCTCCATCTCACTGGCTAAGTCCCACAACCCGCATGCAAGTCACCAATAAAAAGTCATAAGTGGAATGGGCTGCAATGATCAGAGAATAATTGTAGACTCTCCACACTCTTCTTACTATGCCGGTCCAAACTTCACAACATTGATCCATCTTAACAAAATGAACTGAGCCAATTATAGTGCCACATGCAAACCAGGAGAGAACACTAAATAACTCGACAAAGTCTAGTACAACTACATTTCATGCATGGACTGATACAACATTAACACAAAGCACAAAGTAGAGTAGACACAGCTTGTCTGATAACTAAGAGATGTTAACACTTATAAAAAGATTGGTCATGCATATTTGATACATTCATGTACCCGCTAATACTGTCGCAAGGTGTAGCATACCACTACCAACAAAAAGGCCAAGGCAAATTTATATTGAAACCAAAACAAAATAGGGAAAGAACTAATGATATATCTGTACATGAAAGTTTTTATCTTTATGTCTTTCAAGAATAATGAACTGCACATCACTGAAATGCAATATGGATAATGAAACAACAAAGTTTAATAGACAGAAAAAATGCATGTACATATAGACCACTACAAGGATGCAAATACAACTTGTTACTCTTAAGCCCAGATACAAACTACAATAAGGAAATAGCTTACCCACATCCCCATTTGAACTCGCCTTCACAATATACATTGAAAGCTTCAAGAACAACAGCTAAAATAGATGTCAAAGCCTTTATTATCATCTGCTCAAACAAGAAATATTTATTACTAGAACTGAGTAGTCCAAGACTCATAAACCGACATAAATAAAAAAAAAAAACAAAATGATAAACTTTCTGTGTAATATCTACTTACGTACTGAACAATTCCAAACTTGATGACTTGATACACCCACTGGCCAAGTTTCCAAGGCTTTAAGAAAAGTTTAAAGGGAAAAGGGTGTTTTATAATTCCCTTTTCTATTCCATGGTCCAGTAAAGGGATCTTTGCACGCCCTTGTCTCTCCATAAATTCCATTGTCCTCTCTTCCCCACCTGATACATGCAATTAGAACAGGAAAAGAGAAAAGAGAGAGAAATGGAAACAAGTACTGCGAAAATTGTCCAAAAAGAGACAAAAAAACTTATGTCTGCTTAAGTTGTTAAATTAGAATAGCAAGTATTAGCAAATAGGAACTTTTAAGTAGATGCGTAGTAAATCAATACAAAAAACATAACATGGAATCAATACAAAAAACATAACATGGCATTAACAGAACAAATATGAGATCCTCAACAGGTTATCTTATGATACAATTTAATAACGATGTTCATATAATATAAGTTCTAAAAAGGGCAATGAGCCAACAGGGATTAATGAGGATTCATAATTGCAGATATTATTTATTTATTTTATTAAGAGTTCTTGGTAAGAAAATCTGGCTCCATAACTAACACTTATTATTTCCCCCAAGGAACTCTTTTTATATCCAAATATCCTCTTCTGTCTTTTTTGGATAGCTTTTACCAAGATGTACCTCCATTTTTGGGATCCCAAAAATTCATTATGTAATCTAGCAAGAGAAATGATGTAGCATACATGAGATTCCAACCACGGAGTTAAAACCTGTACTACATCCAATTAGACCGTGACTTTCTATTTGAACATAGTGTATGCGTAAGCAACATTGAAAGAGATGAAATGGCAGAAGTATTTACATTTTGAAAGCCCTGCAAAATAATATGATAGACTAAGCATGATAATGTAAATGAGACATACCTAAACAAGCGACAAGATATCTACCAAAGCAGTACATGGCAAAAGCTTCGTAGCAATCACGCAATATCTCAATATCAACACTAATAGATGGGTTCACCAATGATACAAACTGTTCATGAAAAATCCAAATCAGAGTTAGCATGATGCATCCCACCTAGAAGAATCACAAACTCATAAAAGGGTTCATCACACATAAAGGAATAATGACCAATAATCAATGTTGTAGCGGATAAAGGAAAATGTACAACAGTGGAATGAAGAATAATTTTATGTAGAAGAGGGTACTTCATTTGGGAGGTTTATAAACAAATTTGAAAAATTCTCACTAAATCTTAATTTTGTAAAATTCTAAAGTTTTGGGCTTCCACTCCCAGTCCGCATAAATTAACATCTTACTGCAGAAAAAACAATTTGTATAAATCACGTAGTCAATAAACCTCAAGCTGCAGTGGAATTTGTTATGGGCAATCATGGTATCTGAAGAAAGAATTGACTATGCAATCTAATTGTTATACCTCCAAGCAAAGACCATAGGCTGATGGAAAAGACAACATTAATTAAACACTATCAGGAGAAACGGTGAGGAAAGAAAACAAAACAGATTGAGGCTAAAACTCATCGTGTTTTCCTGTTCCTTTTCAGTTGAACTAGAAAATAAGGAAAAAATGACTAATGACTAGGACATAAGTGATGCGGACGACAAGCTTCAATTTTTTACTCGATGGAGTAGAGTTCTATTCTACTCCAGGAGAGTTGATGAGGACATTTTTTATTTTTACCAATTTATCTTTATTAGTTGTAGCGATTTTATTTTTTTAAGATTTGGTTTAGATTTGATTAGGATTTAATATTGTTTCCTTACCTAGTATTTCCCTATTTTTCATCATAAATAGGGTAGACTTGTAAGGGACTAAGCAGTTTTGGATGGAATAAAAATTGAGAGCGTGTTTTGTGAGCTTCTTTCTCTCCCTATTCTCTCTTCTATTTCTTCTTCTATTATTTTCTTCTACCGTGATTTTGCGGTATCAAATTTTGTATCAGAGCATACCTCGATCCACGCAATTTCGTATCAGAGCATACCTCTGCCTGAAACCTTAGCCGTCGCCACCAACCGCTGCTGCAAACCCCAAATCGAAACCCTAATTACCCAATCGGAGAAAGAATGACGAACATTTAAATAGAGAAATTCTGCTTATTTACGGAAATAGTCCCTGCAGTTTGATGAAATTGCAGAATCGTCCCACTGACTTTGAGGTTCAACAGATCAGTTTAGAAAGTTGTTGAATTGATCCAAATTTTAAGACTCAACAAATTTGGCAATAAATTTTAGTTTTATGAAGTGGTCCAAGCAGATTGAAAAATTATCAAGAAGCCCAAAGACCGTAATGGGTCCTGTCGAGACCATTGAATCTCTTTATGAAGGACTTCAACGTATGGCACAAGAGGAGAAAGAAAGATTCAGTTCTACCCAAAAACAACTTGCGGAGGTTACCCGCCGAGTTGAACAAGTTGAATTGAAGCGCCATAGATTGGAGCACCAGTATTTTTAGCAACAGTCAGACTTCAAGTGTACATATCCACTGCATGTTGATGATTGCATTGTGAGCAAAGGGTAAAATTTTTATGAGTATGGCTGATATCGCTATCAACCCTCACGTGATCCAGAATATTCTCGACAACGGGATATTGGGCACCAGCATTTTCAACCACGAAACCCCTTTTGAGCATGTGGACCAATATGATAGAATTGTAACAAAAAGGAAAATGTTTAGAGGGCACAAACGAGGTCATCATGATAATTATCACTATCAACCACTACGAGACTCAGAGATTGAGAGAAATTCACACTATGCCAATAGCTTTTATCACTGAATTTAAGAATGTTGAAACAAATAAAACTGTTAATGGGTAGAGTGACGTCGTTTCGAAGCCGCATATTGTCACTCCTAGAGTTAAAATTTTGGATAAGGACAAATGGGCAAGTGCAGAACTCAAGAGAATTATGGAAAAATACAGGAAAGGACCCAAAATTTACTTGTGAGCACCGAAGACCCTAAGAATCTAGATGATGAGAAACTTACTGAAAAATCAACAATTGAAATTGATAAGACTTCTCTTGCTAGAAAGAAAGATATGTCTAATATCCAAGTTGCCTTACTTGTTGTTGATACAGATAGGGAGGAAAAAGTGAACATGGAAGAAAATAAAGCAATTGGAGTTGCTTTGTAGATTGATTCTGTTGATAATAAGTTGGTTGACGGTAGTACTTTTTCAGTGCCTTCGTTGGATTTTATAGATCCTTACCTGTTAGTTCCCGATAAATAATTCGATATGAGCAGTTTGTTGCGAAAAACGTGTGAAGTTGAAAGCTAACTAGCCTTAAATAAGAAAGATTATGGAAAGGTGTACTTCAAGCCATAGTACAATTACGTTGATCATTTCTGGGTGGATTTTTCTTCCATTTGAGCAAAGGACAAACAACTCTTTTCAGATCTCATAGGTCGTTAACGGAAATTATGTGCATGGTGGTCTAATCGGAAAGTCAAGTTCAAGCGGATATACCGTGTTAAAGCTATGCAAGACCATGTATCTGTGCTCGAATGTATAGTTGTATTCCTAAGTTTAGGCATTGGATTTGTGGATAAAAAGTTTGCCTAGTGTGCCCGTAGATCACGAAAATTTTTTTAAAAAAATCTCGAGGTCAAGTTACGTCAAGTAAGGGGAGGATGATGCAAACAAGAAGCTTCAATTTTTTACCCGACGGAGTGAAGTACCATTGTACTCCGAGAGGGTTGACGAGGACATCTTTTGTTATCTTTTATTTTTGGCAATTTATCTTTATTAAGCCTTCAAAATTGCAAACTTAACTATTGCACTATGAATATGTTAGAAGTATTCTCATTTAGTAGATGGTCTTATAATTTGCTTCTTTATTTCAAACTAAGGGTGGCAATTAATCGAGTTGCTCGCAAGCAACTCAAGCTCGACTTGATAATTACTAAGGTCAAGTTCAGATTGGGAATGAAACGAGTCAAGTTCGAGCATGTTAATATAGTGGAATCGAGTTTCAAGCCGATCTCGGGTAGCAAGCTACTCTACTAGTTAGCTCGCAAGTAACACGAATTCTTTTATTAATTTAAACATAAAATATTTCTTTACAAGTGGGGGAAAGCTCTTTCAAAGAAATAGCCAACAGTTAGCCACTGTGCAAACCCAAGTCTTGCTTTATATCCCAAAAATGGAAAATATATTTTCATGTGAAATGTTATATACACACATACGAGTATATACCCTAATTCTCCTAACCTTATTGAGTTCTTCTTTTACTTTCAACCACCGCTCTTTACAACTTTCAATGCCCCCAAGCCCTAACTGCTCTCCTCAATCTCCTACCCACTCTCTTCTCAACGTCACACCCAAATCCTCTCTTCTTCAGGGTAGCCCTAGCCACATGTCAGAGCCCAATCTACCTCCATCTTCTTCACAAAGATGGAGGTTTAAGAGAACTCAAAACCCTAACCTAAGTTTCATGATAATTTTATTTTGGGTTTGCAATGTTCCAATACCATGTATGATTTAAAAAGTGTTTTGTCGTAAAAATTTAAATCTTTTTCGGTTATTACTATTGTTGGAGACAAATTGTTCACAAAAATTTATAGAATCAATTATTGAACACTTGTCAAGTCGAGTTCGAGTATTAATTTTGTCAAGCGAGTCGAGTTCGAGCATAACACTATACTCAAACTTGAGTAGACTTCAAGTATCAAGCCATTTGGACGAGTTATGCTCGATTAGCTCAATACTCGGCTCGACTCAGCTTGTTGCCACCCCTATTTGAAACATATTCTTACTTTCTAAAAAGAACTATTCCATCAAGAAAGCATTTAACAAGTCTATTATAGAGTTATCTGGTGAATTCATACTTCGTTAGCACAATATTCGGTTCGACTTGCCTCGTATGCACCTTTATTTGAAACATATTCTTACTTCCTAAGAGAAACTTTTCTATTGAGAAAGCATATACATTTATGAATTAATTAATAATAATAATAATTTTCCTATTTCATTCCATCTGTATTATATATTAAGGAAAAACTACTTTTGGAGCAACCCCAAATACAAATCATAACATTTCAAGATTACCAATTTAGATACGGTCAAACTATTATACTTTATTGTAGTCTACTTAAAATGTATTAACTATAAGTGCGAATAAGTAATTAATTATCAATGCCACAATGCAATGATCTATGGTAACAAATTACGTTGATCTTCCCCACCTATCACACCACTCCTCTTTCTTCTCATCTATTTCTGCTCATTTCTCTTGAGCATGAATAGTATAAGTAACCCTTTCTCCCTTAGGTTTTTCAAACTTTTAACATGATATGATATGATATCATAAGATCAAAATCGCTTTTGTATTTTCAACTTGCTCCATGCTCAACCTCTCTTGGTATTGGTAGCATTTAAAACCCTAACTTGAATATTTCTACAGGTTAGGGCCAACCTCTTCAGAAAAAAAAATCTAAGTTTGCGTACATCATACCTTCCTCATACCCCCTACAAACACTCGCTATAAAAAGAAAAGCCCATTTGGAATTTTTTTCCTAAACCCCCTGTGATTCTTCAACGATGTTTTTTTTTCCTTTCCACACCCATCACGTGTTCTCAGGCATCCGTTACCAAATAAACCCTCATTTCAAAGTCCAAGAATGGTGAAAAAAGCCCCAATTTTCCTCTGAAAGGGGCATTCATATTCAAATGAAAAAAACATCATGCCATAGGTGAACTTATAACTTCCCAATTCTCTGCACAATATCATATAACTAACGCATATACGTAGCAAAAATACAAAATCAAATGGATAATTTCAGGGCTCAATCTACTCACTGATTCAACTGCATAACAAGGAACCATCAAAATAACCCCAATCAAGAACTTTTGCTCCTGCAACAAAGAATACATATAACTTCAACACAACAATACGGAAAGCAAAAAAGGTTATAAAATCATTAGTCACTCACACTGGTGCTCCTAAATGAAACTCATCCTTCAAGAGACTAAAATTTAGGAAACTCCTCAACCAGTGTGTCTAGCACTATTCAATCCCCTGAAAATAGGGAATTTGCTGCAGTGATTTCATTTGACTATGAGGCAAATGTTCATTTTCTTGATTCTATTTTGAAGTTTAGAGGGTCTAGGGTGGGTATTCTTCATGTCTCATAGGAGTTAAAGTTTAGGGATTGTAACCCTTATGTACAGGTTAGGGTGTTCCCACAAGATTTTATCCATTTTCAATCCCTAAAGTTTAGTCCATGTACCTAAATTACAAATTAAAACGAGGGTCTGACATATGAATGATCCTCTAAACTTAAATGTAGAACTGTGGATCAAAACTAATCCCCTAGTTCAAGCAAATCACTATAGCAAACCTCCGGGTATTTTGTAAAGGGATTAAATAGTATTAGATACACTGATGAAGGGTTATCTTAAATTATTATTATTATTAATATCTAAATATAGAATAGATATTATCCATTTTCAATCCCTTGTAGTCCTTATACCTCAATTTCTAAATTAAAATTAGAGGCTGACCTATGAAGAATCCTCTAACCTTAAAAGTAGAACTAGGAGTTCAAGAAGATCACTGTAGCAAACGTCGTACATTTTTTAAGGGATTGAATAGTATTAGATACATTGTTGACAAGGAATTCAATAATTTAATCTCTAAAATTTAGGATAGAGGTTCATATAGGAGCAGTGGCGTGAGTGGCGTTATGTAAACTTAAAAGAACTGGGGATTAACAGTAATGATCCCGGTAGCAAAGAGGAGGTATATACCTCGGGGTTCTTGTAAGCGGAGAGATGATCAAAGAGGAGGTAGAAAGAGAGAGTGAGGGTGAGGACAACTAGGGTTCCCCCAATTAGCGTTGCCCACACAGGGGTCGAGTACGATGAGGATAAATACTCCACCAGATCATCAAGGCCTAATGTCGTCTTCATAATCACCCCCAATTATGCTTATTTCATCCTTACAATTCAATCAAAACTAGGGTTTTATAGGGTCGATTACGCCTGAATACATAATCAGCGGAAAGTTCTCCCTCCCTCTGTGTATCTCTCTATCTTTCTTCGGACATCTCTAATTTTCTACAATTCTCCAGTAATTCTGACGTAAGACTCTATCTTTCAATTAATTTTTACATTTCACTGGTTAGAAAATCCATTTATTATATTATTATTATTATTATTATTATTATATATATATATATTATATATATCAGAAGGAATTTACATGAATTACAAGTGAATGTCTCTCAATGTAGCGTGAGTACGGGAATAATTTTTCGGCTTTGTTACAGCTGAGTATGCATAAATAATAAGAATGAAAGAAAAGAAATAATGGTGCGTCATCTCGTGGTATTAGTTATCCAAAAAGTTAGTTATTTATATTACCTAGGTGAATTTTTATAGCAATCCTCAAACTTAATCATTCCGTTTTAGCTTTTCTATTTTACTAAAGCCATCTAAATAGACATATTATGAATGAAAATAGAATTGAAAATAATCCGAAAAAGAGTTAGAGAAAATAGCAATGTTGAAATAATTATTATTACCAACTAAAACAAACACTAAAAATATAAGAAATCCATGCGATATTCAAGTTAGGGAGACAAAATTGACAAACTCCATTTATCAATCATCATATTAACAAGAGAGAATTACTCTAAGTCACACAACTATTTTTTTGTTTCACGAAGATCTGCATCTTTATGCCGAGAATAAAATGAAAGATGGAATGGATCTATAAGAAATTGAATTGATTGTGTTTTCACTATCTCCTATGGTCTTTAATTTGATTGTCCAAACGTTTAAATATTATATTTTAATTTAATAATTGTTGTTTTGCATAATTATTCATCACTTTATAGTGAATAACAAATAGCTGAGAAAATCTTTTCATATTGCACAGCAGTTGTTCGTTTTTTTTTAAATATGTTTGTGAGTGGGGTGGAATTGAATGGCGCAACATTAACTCTATATTAATGGTGCATTATAAGTACTTTCTTTCTTGTTATCATGGGCAATTTTACAATTTTGCCCATAATATTAGGGATGTTTTAGAGTTGAGATAAGTTATAACATCGGATTCGTGGGGGTTGTGATTTTTTGTAATTCGAAGAAGGCAGACAATGAAGTTGTTGATTATTAATATATTGACATGTGCTATCACTTTATAGTAAGTTTCTCAGGAGGTACAAATTTAAGCTAATTTGACCCATAGTTATGGCTCCTCCAAAATGACCATGTGTTCCCCAACCACCAAAAAAATTGAGAATTTAACAAAGAAACATTCCCAAATGGGAATCTCCTGAGTAGACTTGGACACATTAACATGATAATATTTTCGCTATATATGCGTGTGTACACGTACGTTATCCCATGAAAATATATTTTAGTACAAAAATTAAATAACACATCAATGTAACTACGGCTAGGGTCCAAATTAAAGAAAGGGATATAATTACAGAAAAATATATATTTATATTAGCAACTCAATCCTAACTAAATAAATATATAAAATGCTCAAGATATCTCCGAATTTCCCCACAAAAACCCGAGGTGCATAAGATTATGAAACAACGGAACTAAATTAACCAAAACAACAAATATTGAACATGAAATTATATACAAAAGTTTATCCATATTCTCACGAGCCCAATATACAACAAAGTTTGAATATGTACATATAAATCCAATAATAATTATAGCATCAAAGTGGCAACTACAGTACACTATTAGTTTACATACAATATACAACGAAAGAAAAAGTAGGAAGAAAAGCGTCAACACTATACAAAATAAACAAATAGAAAGGTCAGCGCCAACATTACACAAAAATAAGTTTCAAGTTACATGATTGACAAAAATAAATGTACATATCCAATTTTCTACAACCTCAATAACAAAATAAATATGTACATAAGAAGCTACGACTACAAAATAATAGTGTTGTCATAATCGAGTCCATGCCTAAGTATGATCATCTTTAGCATCCGAGCTTGAGAAACAGTTACATATACGATATACGAAAAGAAAAAAAAAAGAATACAAATCAGATGGTCAATCAACATTATAAGTACGAGACTATGAGGTCTCGATAGGTATGTACATACTACAACAAAATAAAATATGAATATGCTTAGGTATTAAGATAATGGTCATACTATCAATGAATAATCATGTAAGTAATTATGAATGAACTATGAATGCTACGAATGTAAACATGTAAATATTTAGGTATAAGAATGATTATATGCTATCGATAGATATTACAATTACGACTACGACTCAAGTGGAAAGTGAGACCAGTATCTCTACGAAGGTTTAGTGCGAACTGCGAGTGCCCTGCCTACAATCTATACATCTTGTGTGCATAAATCATAGGCTCGACTTTAAGGTGCACTAACACCTATAGTAATCGAAGATCTCTTACTGCGCAGGTTTTCCGGATCTCACGGTGGGGGTGTATGTCCCCAAGCTTTACTACGATTCCCAAAGGGTAAAATCCACAAATTTTCATTTTTCGAAAAAGGCGATACCGGCGTCCCAAAAAGAAATAGAAAATGACTCAATTTTCTATTAATGTCTGACCTAACCAAAAAGATATGTCGACTATTAAGCTGAAAGTATATGGTGTCAGTTATACTTTTACCGGTAAGAATCGGTATCCAATATAAGGAATCTTGGAAATTTACATACCAAATCAAAAATATGAATTTGCTTTGTGAATTTAGTCTTAAAAAATGTAAAATAAAAGAAAATATCGCCTTGGTATATTGATGTTGATGTTGTAACTACAAATATGACAAAGTAATTGTTAAAAAAAAAAGACTTGCCCCTAGTATGACTCCGACACATGATTTAACCAATTCATCCCTCACATGTTAATTTTTCTTACAATATTATTAACTTTGACTAATTCATAGGTTTAAACTCTAAGTGAAAATGATTATCAAGTTTATTAATATGGCTAAAGCACCTCGGGAGTGCCATCGGAGCGTGCTCATAACTATGCGCAAGGATTTTGAAAGATTTGCATGGATTAAATCCCAACTATTTTTTTTAGTTACAACCCAATACCGATGGCATATACATAAAGCATTGCCAAGGCTAATAAATTACTACCCCAATAGTTTTAAAGGTTCTAATTAACATGTAAAGTCAAGATTAAATCATGTTATCTTTGTCAACTAGAGGCAAGCCTAAAAATTTAGCTACTCATTATTGAAATGAAAATGATAAAAATAATTATATTAAACATGACAAACATGAATTTAAAACTACGAAACGAACTAAATGAGTATATGGATATTTTGAGTTTTTATCAACTAATTATAACAAGAAGTTTAAATAATTAACATACTATATCAATTTGAATTTTATTATATTTTTCTTTTATCCGGAACTAAAACTAGCAATTTTTAGAAACTAAATAAGCATGAAATTGAACAACAAAATTAAACTAAACATGAATTACTTTTTAAATGATCATAAATATGCCTAAAACGTTAATATTGAAACTAAAATTTTACTAATTAAGCATACAAATTTTAGAGACTACATTTAGAAATTAAGAATGAAAAGAAAGAAACCAACTCACAACTTGAATTAATGGTGAAAACAGAAAGGGGAAGAGCTTCTCCTTGGCTTGAATCAATATTTGCAACTTGCTTGTATATTAAAAACTAATAGCACAAACTCTAAAATTTAGAAACTAAAATTCAGAAGGCTTTTTATTGTGAGAAAAAGAATAATATTACAACATGTTAAGATTGAATGCTTGAAGGTGTGAATGCCTAATTTGATACAAAATTTGCTATTTATACACCTAAAAAAAATATAAACAACTCTTATTACAATAATAGAATGCTTAAACAAATACAAATCAGATTTAGATCCCAACAACTCCTATCTAAAATCAGAATTTTCACATTGCTCATATGCCACTGGAATCTGTTCTGACTGACATTCAAATAGTATCGGGAAGTTGTTCGAACAATGTTGTCATTTAAATGGTAATAAGTAACCGTTCGAACGGTACCTTCTAAATTTCTGCATTCTTGTGTTATTACATGCCTTAGCCAAGTTTTCACTTCTTTAACTTTGTTCTTTATTCATTTGCTTCAAATTTCTTCAACATTCAGTCCTTGAGGGTTTTGTGGCACTTCTCGAATAATCTCAGGTCTTTGAATTCATCGGGAATTTTTTTGGGACTTTTTCAACACTTCCGAGCTCAAATATACGTATTTTCCTACGAAACAAATAATTGAAGCAAGTAACGAGAATAAGGCTAATATGAAATGAAATGATAAAAAATGAAATTCTAAATGTATAGAAAATGTGCAGAAAATTACTAATCACTTAGCCTCGTGAAACGTATCATCCCTCTACCACACTCTCATTTCCCTCTGCCAACCAATATTAATATCACCAGCCTATTGCCCATAAACCAGCCCACTCCTCAACCTGCCCATACTCCTCTACCAAGCCGGCATAGAGCCAACGAAACCGGCCCAATCCATACAACCCAGATTTTACCTCTAGTCCACGCAATTCTACTTCAATTTAGTTCGTTTGAACCAACCCAATCTTACCAGCCCTAGTCTATTTTTTCACATGGGCCTACCGCCACCCCTGAACCTACTTGTACACACTTGCCCTGCCTAAACCCTCACCCTATTGCCAGTCCAATATTGTCAAGCACCTCACCCAGCCACAACCAGCCCGTAACCCAGGCTATACCTAAACCTTCATACCCTGTCATCCTTGAGCTCCCCCAAACCACCACTCATGATGTACCACTCAAGTTTAATCAATGTACTCATCATATGTAAACTCGGGCCACCACAATATTTCCAAGAACAAAGAATTTTGTGATGGGATAATTCAATGACCGCTTCCTCGTGCTCTTGTTGCCTTATATGCGGATCATGAGTTTGAACCATCATGTTTTAGTTAGGCTATCAAATATCCTCATTGGCACAAGGCGATGAATGAGGAATTCACTGCTCTATTGCAAAATGAGACATGGACCCTAGTTCTACCTTCCCCTCGAAAAAATATTGTCGAGTGCTAATAGGTGTTTAAAATGAAACGACACACAAATGACATCATAGAATGCTACAAGGCATGGCTTGTTGCTAAGGATTTTTATCAATGCGAGGGTATTAACCATATGGATACTTATGCTCCAGTGGTCAAATCGATTACTATTCATCTAGTTCTTTCCTTGGTAGTCTCCGCAGGGTAGCCTATATCTCAATTGGACGTCAATAATTCCTTTCTTTATGGGCATCTCGATGAAGAAGTTTACATTTACCAAGCTCCTGATTTTACTCAACCTACATTTCTGAATCACATTTGTCGCCTTCAAAAATCCTTGCATGGTTTGAAACAGGCTCCACGGGTATAGTATTCTCGACTTAGCCAACACCTTTATTCGCTTAGCTTTCGCAGTAGCAAATCTGATTCCTCTTTGTTTATCTTATGTACTACTCATTATTGCATTTATATCGTTGTATGTATCGACAATATTATTGTCATAGGCTCCTTCTCTACAATGGTTTCTGGTCTTACTCATCAATTGCAGGGTACCTTTACTACTCGGAATCTTGGTCTTTTCATTATTTTCTTAGAGTTATTGCTTATATTGTTCCTTGGGGGTTATTTCTCACACAACATCACTATATACATACTATTCTTCAGTGCAATAACATACTTGACGCTAAGCCCGTTACATCACAAATGTCCACCACGGAGAATTGGGCCTATTTAGTGGAACCGCTTTTAACAATTCCATCCTTTTTCGTGGATATTATTGGCGTTCTCCAATATCTGTCCATTACATGCCCCGACATCGCTTTTGGGGATAATCGTGTATATAGGTTTCTTCATCGCCCAAGTACAGATCATCGGACAGTTGTTAAATGCATTTTTCGATATCTCAACCATATTATTCACTATCGTCTCCTTATTTAGAAAACTATAGCAAACACTCTTTAAGCTTATTCCGATATTGATTGGGTTGGGTGTACCGATGACCGTCACTCCACTACTAGTTCTCGTGTTTTTCTTGGATTGAACCTAATCTATTGGTCTTCAAAGAAACAACCTATTGTTTTGTGATCACCACAGAAGCTGAGTATTGGGCCATTGCCAATACGTTTGTGGAACTAATGTGTGGTCGTTCCTTACTCGTTGAGCTTGGTGTTCATCTTACTCGGGCTCGGATTGTACATTGTGACAATATTGATGCAACCTATGTCACATCAAATCCGGAATTCCACGCCCGTACAAAGCATACCAAGATTGATTATCACTTTGTTCTAGATCAAGTAGCCTCCAAGTCCTTGGATGTTCGTTTCCTATCTAGCAATGATTAACTTATCAAAGGTTTCACCAAAAACTTGTTGCTACTCACTTGCTACCATGGTTTCCAATCTCAACGTCTCTCTCTTACCATTGTGATTGAGGGTCCACGTTAGAATATAGCCCAATAGTGCCACAACCCAAGAGAACTAAGGGGCCCAATTATTTTCATCAGCTTTCTAGTGCAATTAGATTTAGCTTGTGGATCAAGTACTACCTAATTTGTAAATATCTATATCAATTTTCATTTTATATACATCATATATAATAAACTAAAAGTGGATCCTCAGCATAGTATTGCGCCAAGTGTCGTCCCTAACTTGGTGATACATGTACAATATTAAATAAAAGGATAAATTTTAGAATAATAATAATAATAATAATAATAATAATAATAATAATAATAATAATAATAAAGAATGTAATTTCCTATTCTGCCTGCTAATGTCATTCAATGAATATCATATATCATATAAAATAAACTAAAAGCAAAGTATTAACGTAGTATTGTAACATCCTAAAATTTATGGGTAAATTTTTTGCATTGTTAAATAATATTATACAAATTATAATATTTTTCCTCCATTGTGGATATATATACTAGCATTTGGAAGTGGTGGACGATTTTTAATGATCGTGGTTTTGTCTCGGGAAATGATTGAAAGCGGATAACTGTAAGTTGTATTCGTGACAATAGTTTAGTGTTTTTGCAATCTCTTACAAACCATTATCTGATTGAGGACTATGATATAGCTTTGAAAAGCTATTTCATTTATCTATGACTTTCATGTTATGAGAAAATTTTAATTCGAAGCAGAAAAGGGTCAAAAAATGGCTCGAAGCATTCAGAAAAACGTGTCAGCAGACATTGTGACACCAATTTTTTATTTTGGTCACATCTTTCAATCCGTAAATTCGATGAGGGCCTATAATATGTCATTAGAAATATATTTCAATTATCTAAATCTTTCGTGCTTTGATGATAGTCTAATTTAAAGCATAGAGGAGTCAAAATGGGGCCCAAAATGGTCGGGACTGCACCAATCAACAATAGGGCAGTGGGGCCCCCACTGCCTTTAACTTAAAATGTTACATACATACCATATATACTCACAAACATACAACTAGTGGAAGTAGAGGAGGGGAGAAAGGAAAAAGAGTTGGAGGATAGTTTTGGTCGTATTTTGCCTAACTTGGGCCTCCATCTGCGAAAAATAAATATATATTCGGAGCCTACATCACACGATGAACATTTTGACGTACGTTTTTTCATGTATTTCTCTCGTTTAATTTTTTCTCACTTTGCCTGTCAAGTTGTTTTGTTGAAAAAAAGTTGATGGATATGTTCCTTACGTCTCGTAGATCACAGGTTCGATATGATCCGGGACATGTTGATAGATCAAATCGGGGAGGGGGGG